>JASAMZ010000880.1:0-26416 GCA_030248115.1 Linhomoeus sp. GSCO2_2 | reverse complement strand
GAGGATTTACGCTCTGGATGCCGCTTTTTTACCACTCATCGGTGCCGCTGCGGCCAGTGCCACCGACAACGAGCCACGACATATACGGAGCCGAGCTACTGCCCTTCAAATTCAATCTCACGCAAGCAAGCGGCATCCAGTGGGCACGCTGCTGGGCGCACCCGCATGAGTACAAACACGACAGAGGAAGGTAGGCCGCCGGCGCGGACAGCGCACTCTCCTCTGACGATAGCACGGCCACTACCCAGCCGAGCCGCCGAGCCAACAAGGGTGGCGGTCAGCATTTCGATTCCCCCGGAGGCCAGCATGTCTTTCTTGAGCCCGCCCAATGCAGACGCACGACGCTGTCGGCAGGAAGGAGCGCGGGAAGGCCGGCCGACTGTGACTGACTGCCTTGCGCATCGACACCCCACCGCCGTCCGTGTTCTCTATCGTTGCCGTCTGTCGCCGTCGACATTCGGCGCCTTCCCTCGCCTTACACTTGTCTACAACTCGCGGCCGCTGTAAACGAACGCCCTTGTTAGGGGAAGCGGAAAATTGGATACAGCACCCCTAACAGAGAGGCAGATTGCGCGGCCCATTGGCGTTAGCGTGAGAAGTGACCGCTGCCGAGTGGATCTCTTGCGACGGGAAGAGCAGAACAGGCGTCGCGGTGGTGCACCTGGCAGAAATGAGATGCGTACGACCGACCACACGAATGGAATCGACACCGCGAGTGGCTCGTGGTGAAAGTGGCCGCGAGCGCCCGTCTGTCTACCAAGATGAGCCAGCGCTGAAGCCCTGCTGGATAGGGGTGGGGGACAGAGGAAGCGGACTGAAAAGAGAACAACAGAAGCGTTTAGTGACCGTCACAGATCGACAGATGCGCCCAGCGAGTGACCGATGTATGACGGATGAGTTGGGGTTTGGGGTCCCACAGTGGTGTGACGCTCAGCGTCTCTGCATAGCACGAAGCGCGCAAAGCGCTGTCCAAACAACGGTCCCTACTCTTTTGGGCCGACCAGCGCCACGTCGTCTCCTCTCGAGCAGCGCTGGTCACATAGGTGTCGGCCCGAAAAAAATTACAGCCAGGTCGTGCAGAAAGGACGACACTACGCCCATAGAACGGTCAGAACACTTCAAACCGCCAGCACACCAAGAAGCTGTCAAGTCAACTACACAAACCTCGGACTTCGCGGCGCGCATGACAGACAGAGAGGCGCTCTCAGTCGCTCCAACTGCGAACAAAGTTCGCACGGAAGTGGAATCGTTATCTCGTGTTTACAGTGTACCTTCATGCTGTCTGGCTTTGCCCTTCGGTACTTTGCGGCACGGTTATCGGTATTGTGCTTTGGGCTTCTTAGCGTCTCCGTCCGTCGGTCAGCGAACATGAGCAGGTCTAATTTGGATGAAAGCCTCGCGCGCCGAGGCTGACTCAGCGCCTCGGCCGACAACCTGACTGACGAGAAGCGGCCGACAACAGGAACAGCGCGGAAAGCGCCCTAGCAGGAACTGTCAGGGGAATCGCGTCGTAGTAGCGCCGCGAGCGAGCAAAGGCAGGCTAATCGCCCTGGCTATCCCGTATCAGTCTCCGCCAAGACGCCCGCCCGCCGTCAATCATCCCCCACCCTGCTTGCGAAAGGACTAGAACTAATCGCGACCGTATTACCCCAGCCAAATGGAGAGAGGCGACGACGACTGTGAGGCAGACGACCGACGAAGCGCCGCTTGAGTCGCACCTGCCCTACAACTACCTCAACGCTCTACTTACAGGGTACAGCACCGGCCCACGCGCCTTTAGCAAAGCGGCGGAAGCAGCAACGCTCATGTCACGTTTTGCTTGACGAATGTCGAAAAACGGTGTTGATATTTGATTCAACGGTGACTTTGAATCTGAAACTTTCCGTCGAATTTGTGGTGCCTGGTACCTATTCCACCGCGCCCAACTTTCAATCCTACACCACCGGTTTAAATCTAGTTCAACAAGTGATACGTGACGTGACACTCCTTGAGTGTCAGATAGGCACTCAGCGTGATTGTTTTAGCAGACGGGGGCACAGAAAGTCCAACAAGTGTTGCATTCCCGTTAGATTTGTTTGTTCCCAATTTCTTCAGTGTAGAACTAGGGTCTATAGCCGGGGGTGGGCCAAAGCAGATGCCATACACTTAGAGGCCGATGTGGCACAAGTGACGCGTTGGAGCAGGCTGTACTGACGACGATGAGCGCAGGCTGTACTGGCCGATGACTGTCTATAGCCACTCACAATGTAGAATGCCAGCGGCGCCCCAATTATACAGACGCGCCTTATCTACGCTACACAACGGGGGATCCCCCGCTGGGGTGGACGGCGTCGGTGGCAGTAGTGCTACAGTACCATGCTACTGTAACTCGGTTCGATTGCGCGTGCGTTGCGTAGACGCCTTTCTGAGAGCGTCTTATATGGACGGCGTACTGTAGGCGCAGCAAAATCAATGGCGGACGGTATTTTCGGAATTTCGCGAAATTTTGCAGAGCGTGAGTATTCGTCCAAAATGAGTTTAAATATAACCGCAAATCGCTAAACAAACGCCGGGTTCGCGTTCGGCGGCGTCAGACCGCCAAGAAACAACTGTCAACTCAATATTGAAATTTCGACCCCGGAAACCAATTTTTGGCCGGCCGGCCGGGTCCCGAAATCAGGGCAGAGGCGTCCCAAATCGCAAAACAAACACCGGATTCGTGTTCAGCGTCGTCGAAAACCCCCGAAACAAGTGAAACCTCATTTTCGAAAATTTGACCCTGGGATTCAAAAATTCGGCGCGGCCGGACTATGGTACCTCGAAATGGTCAAGACACTTCGTCTAGACCAACTTTTAACGCGGAACACGATGCGATGGTCAATTTGGCGCTAAATACACGGTTTCCAACTCAAAAATCCACTCTAAGTTGAAAATCCGAATTTTCCGCTCGGGACCCGGGACTTTTGCCACCGCGGATCTCCCGAACGGCGAGACCGATCTTGGCGATTTTGGTCTCTATCGAAAGGCCATAGAAGGCTCTAAGTCAGAAAGAAGAGTTTGCGAGGATCCACAGTCGCAAACTCGAGTTATGATTTTTTAAAGGTCGAAAAAAAATTTTAAATTTTAAATTTTCTACCGTACTCCCGCGTCGGACCACCTAGGGAGCCCATTCCAGCGATGTCGCCTAGAGGACCCAAAGGCCTACAACATATCCAAAAATCATCAAATTCGATCCACTTTTGCGAAAGTTATGGCGTATTTTTTTTTTATTTGAACCGGAAAATTTGAATTTTTGAATTTTCGCAAAATTCTTCCACCACCGAAATTTTTTCACCCCCCGAGCACGCTGCGCATCGTCATAAGCTATCTTTAAAAAAAAAATTTGGCTCCATAAGTGCTTCCTAGCGAGCGCTAGCTCTGGTTATGTTAACTGTAGGCTTTACCGCTCCTATAGCACTCCTTCGCTTTTCAAGCGGCGGAGTGCCAAAAAACTTGCCAAACATGGAAACTTGCTAGCGTCTGAACTCTGAACACAACTACCAGAGGTTTGAGGCTCGGTAAACAACTTGGCCCACTTTTGGAGCAACCGGACGCGACTACGACAATGACTCAGCAACAGAAACGGACGCCAAGACTTCGCTGGGTGTTATCGACGCCATCGTGTGACAAGATGCCAATCGACGGGGTGGTGGTGTGAGCGTGGGTATAGTCTTCAACGAAACTCGGTACCGCTAGCATTGGACACAGAGATTTAAGGTTATGTAAAAAATTTTGCTGACGTGGACAAACCAGAAGCCGCCACGCCGATGATTGTTTGGCTATTCGGTGTCAAACGTCAATGGCAAAACCAGAATAAAGCGCAGCAAAAAAGCAAAATTGTCGCCGAGGATCGAACCTCGGTCGGCTCGCACGTTTTTGCGCGCGACCCGGCGGCTTTAGCGCCTACGCCATGCTGTCGCATCACAGCGATTCTCAAAACGGCGCTCTTATACTCTCAGTTGGCGTCTATTCAGCAGACTACGGTGCTTTAGCACGTGATATGCCCCGTAAGCACCGTAACATTGCAAATAGAGATAATTTGTCGAAAAATTTCAAACTTCAAACGTTACACCCACCTTCATTCTGAAAATAGCAACAGCTAATATCATCGGATCCGTAATCGGCGACATCGACTCTACCTGACGCCATCTGTCACGTGTTTTACTTCGGCTGGACAAAAAAGTTCGCGGACTACACATCGTCATCTGTATATATACACATCGCCGCGCTGAGGCGCGGCGAAATACTTTACAAAAGTATCCACTCTTTTACTCTTCCACTTTAAAACACTCACAAACCACTCTGTGTTAATAAAACAACTCAACTTTTTTAAAACAGCTTGTTTTAAGCAACACACGCCTTTCTGAGCGGTTGTTGCAAGGCAACATTGGGATCGCCCGGGATTAATTTTTTAGCAGACAAAGTCGTTCGTAAGACAAGGGTTTAAAAAAACAAAAGTATGGAATGAGTGTTCAACAACTGCCTCAACGTAAGCTTTCAAACGATCGAACGAATGCCGCTCTACAACGTAAGACGAGCGAGTTAGGGCCGATACAACGTAAGACGAGCGAGTTAGTTGAGCAAGACACGCCTTTCTGAGCGGTTGTTGCAGGGCAACATTGGGATCGCCCGGGATTAATTTTTTTAGTAGACAAAGTTGTTCGTAAGACAAGGGTTTAAAAAACAAAAGTATTTCTTTAGGAATGACCATTCAACAATTGCCTCAACGTACGCTTTCAAACGGTCGAACGAATGCCGCTCTACAACGTAAGACGAGCAAGTTAGGACCGATTTGCTGTTTGAACCTTTGGCTTTGGGTTACTGTAGCTCGCGAAATTCAAACCTTCGAATCTCGACTTCTCTTAACGGAATGATCAGTGTGCCGAAACCTATTCAACAAACTCAAGATCGTCTCTCTACGACGGAAGACGAGCGAGTTAGAGAAGTTTTGCGTTTTAAACTTTTGGGTTACTGTAGCTGGCGATTTTCAAACTTTTTACTTTCGACCAATAGAAGAACAAATGATCAATGAGTCAAGAGCTATCCAGCAACTCAAGATCGTCTCTCTACGACGCACGCTCAGCGAGTTAGAACGATTTCTATGCTAAAAACGCGAGAATGTCGTGTTTGCGTAATTCACAATTTTTTACGCCAAGTGAAAGAGCACGTCGAGACCTTTTAGTTGACCTATCGCACGCCGCTCTGCAACGTAAGACGAGCGAGTTAGAGCCGTTTTGCGTTTTGACCTTCGGGTTACTGTAGCACGCGCAATTCAAACTTTTGAATCTCTACTTGTCTTAACGCAATGGTCAGTGTGTCGAAACCTATTTAACGAACTCAAGATTGTCTCTCTGCGGCGAAAGACGACCGAGTTAGAGGAGTTTTCCGTTTTGAACCTTTGGGTTACTGTAACTCGCAAAATTCAAATTTTTGAGTTTTGACCAATAGAAGGACAAACGATCAGTGAGTCTAGAGCTATTCAATAAACTCAAGATCGTCTCTCTACGACGCACGCTGATCGAGTTAGAGCGATTGTAGTGTAAAAATGTCGAGAATGTCGCTTTTCGTGGTGCGTGTTTGCGTAATTAAGAAACATTTTAATGCCAAACGAAAGAGCACCTCGAGACCTTTTAGTTGGCCTATAGCACGCCGCTCTACGACGTAAGACGAGCGAGTTAGAGCCGTTCTCCGTTTTGACCTTCGGGTCACTGTAACTCGCGAATTTCAAACTTTTGAATTTCGAAACCTTTTAGCGCAATTCTCAGTGAGTCGAGACCTATCCATAAAGTCCAAGATCTCCTTCCTACGACTTTCCAACGCCGAGATCTGATAGCGTAACAGACGGACGAACGGACGAACGGACGAACGCACGCACGAAAAGCTCTCGTAGGGGTTCGCCCGGCTGAGGCCGGGCGAAAAAAGTGTGGAGTATATAGCGATTGTGCGCAAAACGCAGTAATTTTAACCGGATGACGTTCGCGCGTGAAGCGGCCGATTTGCAATCGGTCTTTTACGTTGGGTAGGCAGGGTGGACACCAAACGGGGTCACGCTCCGGGACCCCGTTGACGGGAAATTCAAAAATATAAATCTTCAAAGTACTGGAAAATGGGTTAAACAAGGTAGAACTCGAAAAAGTTGCATATAATGGTATATACTATCTTTTGATATGTTGTAGTACTCGATAGTGCCGAAGACGCAAAAAAGAAGATCACTGCGGGACCCATTTTGGCGCCAAATTTGAAAAAATCGCGAATTTTGGCCTCGGGTCGACTTTGACGGGCTGCTGTGCGAGCTAGGTAGCAGCTAGAGCGGCGAGACCACTCTTGGTGCTCCTTCCCAGATGTCCTCTATCGAATGAGCCATGAACGGAGAAAATCGGGCGAAACACAAACAAGCTTAGAGTAAAAACTGGGTACCCGATGATGGTTGATTGGCATTGTATAGTGTGTCGTGCATTTGAGGAGTATATTCCATAGAGTGTCAGAATAGTAAGTTGAGGATTTCTTCGGGGAGTATCGCCGCAGTTACCTCGAGTTTCCAAAGAAATTTTGTGCCATTGTTGGGCAATCGATGCCTGTAAGGCGCATTGGTGGGTACTGATCCATAAATGGATCAGGAATGTTCGCCGCAGGTTCACTTTGGAATAAAGAGGGTCTAAATGGGACGACGCCCTTTTCTTTTGGGTCACAAATGCGGACGGTTACGGTACCGTTGCTTTGCTGTAGATTGCAGAACCGCACAGTGAACAGAATTGCCGCGTTTCGTTTTCGATTGAATAGGTGGCAAAAACATACGTTGTCGGACACATCCATGGAAAAAAAATATTGCTAAGTTTTAGCCATTTGAATTGCCAAATCTGCCATGTTTGAAAAAAAAACCTTGAAAATATCCCTAATTTCGTGAATTCTAAAATCTGGAACTGCTGTATAATTACTTGACATACTACGCCCCATTCATCCGCGCAAAGATATTTTGAATTTTAAGTGCATTGAAATTGTCGAAATTTGACAATTTTGAAAAAAACCTTGAAAATATCCCTAAATTCGTTAATTATAAAACATAGAACTATTTGCTAAATAGTTGGCAGACTATGCCCGACACAACCATGCAAAGACATTCTGAAATTTAAGCTATTTGAAATTGTCGAAATTTGGGAATTTTGGCAATACCCTTGAAAATATACCTAATTCAAGCTAATTAGAAAATCTGAAACTATTTGCTAAATACTTGGCTGACTATGCTCGATACATCCGTGCAAAGAAGTTTGAAATTTAAGCTGTTTGAATTTGTCGAAATTTGGGAATTTTGACAAAACCATTAAAAATAACCCTAATTTCGTTAATTATAAAATCTGAAACTATTTGATAAATACTTGGTAGACTATGCTCGATACATCCGTGCAAAGAAGTTATGAAATTTAAGCTGTTTGAATTTGTCGAAATTGGCAATTTTGACAAAACCCTTGAAAATATCCCTAATTTCGTTAATTATAAAATCTGAAACTATGTGATAAATACATGGCAGACTATGCTCGACACATCCGCGAAAAGAAATTTTGAAATTTAAGCTGTTTGAAATTGTCGAAATTTGGGAATTTTGACAAAAACCTTGAAAATATCCCTAATTTCGTTAATTATATTCGCTGAAACTTTTTGCTAAATACTTGGCAGACTATGCTCGATACATCCGTGCAAAGAAGTTTTGAAATTTAAGCTGTTTGAATTTGTCGAAATTTGGGAATTTTGACAAAAACCTTGAAAATATCCCTAAATTCGTTAATTCCAAAATCCGAAACTATGTCACAAATTCATCGCGTAGTATGCCCTTTCCATTTCAGCAAAAACTTTGCTGATACGACTTGTAAATAAAAGTGTCATTTTTTCGCCGCGCCTCAGCGCGGCGAGGTGTATATATACGGATGACAATGTCTGTCTGTCTGTCTGTCTGTCCGTGTGTGTGTCCGTCCGTGGCACCGAAGTAAAATGTGTGACATATGTGGTCAAGTAGACTCGAGGTCGCTGAATACGGATCCGATGTCCGTTTCTGTTGCTAATTTCGCATTTTCGAGATATTCGCAATTAAAATTCGAAAATGTCGAAAATCGACTTTTTTGTCTGATGCACTAGCCGCGAAATTTCTTCAGAAATGGAAGGAGCATGGACCGCGGATTATTTGTAACACAAAAGAAATTTTTTGCAGATGTGGAATTTAATAGAAATACGCGATTATTTGTCAAAATTGCATAAATTGACTAAAATACAAAGTCATTTAATGACGAATGTGAATGCCGAAATGGAAAGGTCGTATGCCGATAAGAATTTGTGACATAATTTTGAAGTTTTTAAAAATTGCAATTTCAAGATATTTTCAATCAAAATATGAAAATGTCGAAAATCGACTTTTTCACCTGATGATATAGCGGCGAAATTTCTTCAGAAATGGAAAGAGTATAGACTGCGGATTATTTTGTAACGCAAGAGAAATTTTTTGCAAATGTGGAATTTAATAGAAATATGTGATTGTTTTTCAAAATTAAATAAATCAACAAAATAGAACGTCGCTTTTGACGAATTTGAACGCAGAAATGGTAAGGCCGTATGCCAATAAGAATTTGTGACATAGTTTTACAGTTTTTATGAATTCGAATTTCGAGATATTTAGAATTAAAATTTAAGAAAATTTCATAATGGAGATTTTCGTCTGATGGCCAGAACAGCTGTTTATTGATGAATGTGCACTCGGAAACAGAAATGCGTACGCTGAAAACAGGAATTCGCTCGCACCAAACTTTTGGCAAGTTTTTTTGTTGGATGTGACGTTTTCACACAGGTAGGAAACATCAGATAAACGGCGTCGTATCATGCCGATAACATATAGCGAACGCGGCGATATCACTGAGCTTCAGATCAGCTGTACAGACAAGCGTATCGTGGGGATAGGTGCACTTGGCATTAAGGTACACATTCTCAAGACACCTTCTCCAGATGCGGCTAACGATGTGTACAAAGTTCACTATACTGTTCACCAAAATTTGACAGACACAAAGTATAGGTTGAACTTTTTACACACACAGCTTGTTGACGAGGTGCTGAGGCGCGGCGAGGTGTTTATATACGGATGACAATGTCTGTGTCTGTCTGTCTGTCTGTCTGTCTGTCTGTCTGTCTGTCTGTCTGTCTGTCCGTGTGTCCGTGGCACCGAAGTAAAACATGTGACATGTGTGGTCAAGTAGAGTCAAGGTCGCTGAGTATGGATCCAATGTCCGTTTCTGTTGCTAATTTCGCATTTTCGAGATATTCACAATTAAAATTCAAAAATGTCGAAAATCGACTTATTCACCTGATGAGCTAGCCGCGAAATTTCTTCAGAAATGGAAAGAGCACGGACCGCTGATAATTTGTGACACGAAAGAAATTTTTTGTCGATGTGAAATTTGATAGAAATACGAAATTGTTTGTCGAAATTTCATAAATTGACAAAAATAGAACGTAATTTATTGACAAATGTGGATGCAGAAATTGAAAGGTCGCAAGCCAGTAAGAATTTGTGACATAGTATTTCAGTTTTGAAAAATTGCAATTTAGAGATATTTGCAATTAAAATATGAAAATATCGAAAATCGACTTTTTCGCCTGATGAGCTAGCGGCGAAATTTCTTCAGAAATGGAAATAACATGGGCCGTGGACAATTTGTAACACAAAAGAAATTTTTTGCATATGCGGAATTTCATAGAAATACGCAATTATTTGCCAAAATTTCATAAATTGACAAAAATAGAACGTCATTTATTGACGAATATGAATGCAGAAATTGAAAGGTCGTAAGCCAGTTAGAATTTGTGACATGGTTCTACAGCTTTGAAATACTGCAATTTAGACTGCATACTGCACAATTAAAATATAAAAAAGTCGAAAATCGATTTTGTCGCCTGATGGACTAGCGGCGAAATTTCTTCAGAAATCGAAAGAGCATAGACCGCGGATAATTTGCAACACAAAAGAAATTGTTTGCAATTGTGGAATTTTATAGAAATGCGCCACAATTTTATAGAAATGCCAAAATTCTACAAATTGTCAAAAGCGTCATAACGCAGAAATGCGTACACCAAACGCAATTCCTAGTAGAGAACGACTGCACCAAACGGAAACGGTTGGCAAGTTTTTTGTTCGATGTGGCGTACTCCCACAGGTATAAAACTTCAGATGAACGGCGTCGTATCATGCCGATACCATATAGCGAACGCGGCGATATCACTGAGCTTTAGATCAGTTGTACAGACAACCGTATCGTGGTAATAGCTGCATTTGAATTGTGGTACACGTCTTCAAGATACCTTCGCTAGATGCGGCTAATTATGCGAATGAAATTCACTATACTGTTCCCCAAGATTTGACAGACACAAAGCATAGGTTGAACTTTTTACACACACAGATTGTTTAATTGTAAATATCTCGAAATAGGCAAATTAGCAACAGAAACGGACATCGACACGTTACTCAGCGCATTCGACTCCATTGGGTGGCACTCACCGCCATGTCTAGTTTTGTGACACAGACAGAAACACAGAAACACAGAAACACGAACGGACAATAGCGTCCGTATATATACTCGCCGCGCTGGGCCGCATATGCGGGTATTCACTAAGTGGTTTGGTGAAAACCCGCATATGCGGGTTTTCACTGGATGCGGGTATTCCCTGTCACATATATACGGATGACAATGTGTGTGTGTCTGTGTGTGTGTGTGTGTGTGTGTGTGTGTGTGTGTGTGTGTGTGTGTGTGTGTGTGTGTGTGTGTGTGTGTGTGTGTGTGTGTGTGTGTGTGTGCGTGCGTGCGTGCGTGCGTGCGTGCGTGCGTGCGTGCGTGCGTGCGTGCGTGCGTGCGTGCGTGCGTGCGTGCGTGCGTGCGTGCGTGCGTGCGTGCGTGCGTGCGTGCGTGCGTGCGTGCGTGCGTGCGTGCGTGCGTGCGTGCGTGCGTGCGTGCGTGCGTGCGTGCGTGCGTGCGTGCGTGCGTGCGTGCGTGCGTGCGTGCGTGCGTGCGTGCGTGCGTGCGTGCGTGCGTGCGTGCGTGCGTGCGTGCGTGCGTGCGTGCGTGCGTGCGTGCGTGCGTGCGTGCGTGCGTGCGTGCGTGCGTGCGTGCGTGCGTGCGTGCGTGCGTGCGTGCGTGCGTGCGTGCGTGCGTGCGTGCGTGCGTGCGTGCGTGCGTGCGTGCGTGCGTGCGTGCGTGCGTGCGTGCGTGCGTGCGTGCGTGCGTGCGTGCGTGCGTGCGTGCGTGCGTGCGTGCGTGCGTGCGTGCGTGCGTGCGTGCGTGCGTGCGTGCGTGCGTGCGTGCGTGCGTGCGTGCGTGCGTGCGTGCGTGCGTGCGTGCGTGCGTGCGTGCGTGCGTGCGTGCGTGCGTGCGTGCGTGCGTGCGTGCGTGCGTGCGTGCGTGCGTGCGTGCGTGCGTGCGTGCGTGCGTGCGTGCGTGCGTGCGTGCGTGCGTGCGTGCGTGCGTGCGTGCGTGCGTGCGTGCGTGCGTGCGTGCGTGCGTGCGTGCGTGCGTGCGTGCGTGCGTGCGTGCGTGCGTGCGTGCGTGTGTGTGTGTGTGTGTGTGTGTGTGTGTGTGTGTCTGTCTGTCTGTCTGTGTTTCCGTCGCACCGAAGTAAAGTCAGTGACATATGTGGTCAAGTAGAGTCGATGTCGCTGAGTATGGATCCGATGTCCGTTTCTGTTGCTAATTTTGCATTTTCGAGATATTCGCAGTTAAAATTCGAAAATGTCGAAAATCGACTTTGTCGTCTGATGCGCTAGCGGCGAAATTTCTTCAGAAATGGAAGGAGCATGGACCGCGGATAATTTGTAACACAAAAGAATTTTTTTGCAAATGTGGAATTTAATTGAAATACGCGATTATTTGTCAAAATTGCATAAATTGACTAAAATACAACGATATTTTTTGACGAATATGAATGCAGAAATGGAAAGTTCGTATGCCAATAAGGATTTGTGACATAGTTTTGCAGTTCTTAAAAATTGCAATTTCGAGATATTTTCAATCAAAATATGGAAATGTCGAAAATCGACTTTTTCACCTGATGATATAGCGGCGAAATTTCTTCAGAAATGGAAAGAGTATAGACTGCGGATAATTTGTAACGCAAAAGAAATTTTTTTCAAACATGGAATTTAATAGAAATACGTGATTATTTTTCAAAATTCCATAAATCAACAAAATAGAACGTCGTTTTTTCGCCGCGCCTCAGCGCGGCGAGGTGTATATATACGGATGACAATGTGTGTGTGTGTGTGTGTGTCTGTGTGTGTGTCTGTGTGTGTGTGTGTCCGTCGCACCGAAGTAAAGTCAGTGACATATGTGGTCAAGTAGAGTCGATGTCGCTGAGTACGGATCCGATGTCCGTTTCTGTTGCTAATTTCGCATTTTCGAGATATTCACAATTAAAATTCGAAAATGTCGAAAATCGACTTTTTCGTCTGATGCGCTAGCCGCGAAATTTCTTCAGAAATGGAAGGAGCATGGACCGCGGATAATTTGTAACACAAAAGAAATTTTTTGCAAATGTGGAATTTAATAGAAATACGCGATTATTTGTCAAAATTGCATAAATTGACTAAAATACAACGTCATTTATTGACGAATGTGAATGCAGAAATGGAAAGGTCGTATGCCAATAAGGATTTGTGACATAGTTTTGCAGTTTTCAAAAATTGCAATTTCGAGATATTTTTAATCAAAATATGGAAATGTCGAAAATCGACTTTTTCACCTGATGATATAGCGGCAAAATTTCTTCAGAAATGGAAAGAGTATAGACTGCGGATAATTGTAACACAAGAGAATTTTTTTGCAAATATGGAATTTAATAGAAATACGTAATTATTTTTCAAAATTCCGTAAATCAACAAAATAGAGCGTTGTTTTTGACGAATTTGAACGCAGAAATGGTAAGGCCGTATGCCAATAAGAATTTGTAACATAGTTTTACAGTTTTAATAAAGATATTTAGAATTAGAATTAAAAAAAATTTCAAAATCGAGACTTTCGTCTGATGGACAGAACAGCTGTTTATTGATGAATGTGCACTCGGAAACAGAAATGCGTACGCTGAACACAGGAATTCGTTCGCACCAAACTTTTGGCAAGTTTTTTTGTTGGATGTGACGTTTTCACACAGGTAGGAAACATCAGATAACCGGCGTCGTATCATGCCGATAACATATAGCGAACGCGGCGATATCACTGAGCTTCAGATCAGCTGTACAGACAACCGTATCGTGGGGACAGCTGCACTTGGTATTACGGTACACATTCTCAAGACACTTTCTCCAGATGCGGCTAACGATGTGTACAAAGTTCACTATACTGTTCACCAAAATTTGACAGACACAAAGTATAGGTTGAACTTTTACACACACCACTCTAGCTCTTCCCTGTCACATATACCTATACGGATGACAATGTGTGTGTGTGTGTGTGTGTGTGTGTGTGTGTGTGTGTGTGTGTGTGTGTGTGTGTGCGTGCGTGCGTGCGTGCGTGCGTGCGTGCGTGCGTGCGTGCGTGCGTGCGTGCGTGCGTGCGTGCGTGCGTGCGTGCGTGCGTGCGTGCGTGCGTGCGTGCGTGCGTGCGTGCGTGCGTGCGTGCGTGCGTGCGTGCGTGCGTGCGTGCGTGCGTGCGTGCGTGCGTGCGTGCGTGCGTGCGTGCGTGCGTGCGTGCGTGCGTGCGTGCGTGCGTGCGTGCGTGCGTGCGTGCGTGCGTGCGTGCGTGCGTGCGTGCGTGCGTGCGTGCGTGCGTGCGTGCGTGCGTGCGTGCGTGCGTGCGTGCGTGCGTGCGTGCGTGCGTGCGTGCGTGCGTGCGTGCGTGCGTGCGTGCGTGCGTGCGTGCGTGCGTGCGTGCGTGCGTGCGTGCGTGCGTGCGTGCGTGCGTGCGTGCGTGCGTGCGTGCGTGCGTGCGTGCGTGCGTGCGTGCGTGCGTGCGTGCGTGCGTGCGTGCGTGCACCGAAGTAAAGTCAGTGACATATGTGGTCAAGTAGAGTCGATGTCGCTGAGTATGGATCCGATGTCCGTTTCTGTTGCTAATTTCGCGTTTTCGAGATATTCGCAATTAAAATTCGAAAATGTCGAAAATCGACTTTGTCGTCTGATGCGCTAGCGGCGAAATTTCTTCAGAAATGGAAGGAGCATGGACCGCGGATAATTTGTAACACAAAAGAATTTTTTTGCAAATGTGGAATTTAATTGAAATACGCGATTATTTGTCAAAATTGCATAAATTGACTAAAATACAACGATATTTTTTGACGAATATGAATGCAGAAATGGAAAGTTCGTATGCCAATAAGGATTTGTGACATAGTTTTGCAGTTTTTAAAAATTGCAATTTCGAGATATTTTCAATCAAAATATGGAAATGTCGAAAATCGACTTTTTCACCTGATGATATAGCGGCGAAATTTCTTCAGAAATGGAAAGAGTATAGACTGCGGATAATTTGTAACGCAAAAGAAATTTTTTTCAAACATGGAATTTAATAGAAATACGTGATTATTTTTCAAAATTCCATAAATCAACAAAATAGAACGTCGTTTTTTCGCCGCGCCTCAGCGCGGCGAGGTGTATATATACGGATGACAATGTGTGTGTGTGTGTGTGTGTGTCTGTGTGTGTGTCTGTGTGTGTGTGTGTGTCCGTCGCACCGAAGTAAAGTCAGTGACATATGTGGTCAAGTAGCGTCGATGTCGCTGAGTACGGATCCGATGTCCGTTTCTGTTGCTAATTTCGCATTTTCGAGATATTCGCAATTAAAATTCGAAAATGTCGAAAATCGACTTTTTCGTCTGATGCGCTAGCCGCGAAATTTCTTCAGAAATGGAAGGAGCATGGACCGCGGATAATTTGTAACACAAAAGAATTTTTTTGCAAATGTGGAATTTAATAGAAATACGCGATTATTTGTCAAAATTACATAAATTGACTAAAATACAACGTCATTTATTGACGAATGTGAATGCAGAAATGGAAAGGTCGTATGCCAATAAGGATTTGTGACATAGTTTTGCAGTTTTTAAAAATTGCAATTTCGAGATATTTTTAATCAAAATACGGAAATGTCGAAAATCGACTTTTTCACCTGATGATATAGCGGCAAAATTTCTTCAGAAATGGAAAGAGTATAGACTGCGGATAATTGTAACGCAAGAGAATTTTTTTTTGCAAATATGGAATTTAATAGAAATACGTAATTATTTTTCAAAATTCCGTAAATCAACAAAATAGAGCGTTGTTTTTGACGAATTTGAACGCAGAAATGGTAAGGCCGTATGCCAATAAGAATTTGTAACATAGTTTTACAGTTTTAATAAAGATATTTAGAATTAGAATTAAAAAAAATTTCAAAATCGAGACTTTCGTCTGATGGACAGAACAGCTGTTTATTGATGAATGTGCACTCGGAAACAGAAATGCGTACGCTGAACACAGGAATTCGTTCGCACCAAACTTTTGGCAAGTTTTTTTGTTGGATGTGACGTTTTCACACAGGTAGGAAACATCAGATAACCGGCGTCGTATCATGCCGATAACATATAGCGAACGCGGCGATATCACTGAGCTTCAGATCAGCTGTACAGACAACCGTATCGTGGGGACAGCTGCACTTGGTATTACGGTACACATTCTCAAGACACTTTCTCCAGATGCGGCTAACGATGTGTACAAAGTTCACTATACTGTTCACCAAAATTTGACAGACACAAAGTATAGGTTGAACTTTTTACACACACAGCTTGTTTGACGAATTTGAACGCAGAAATGGTAAGGCCGTACGCCAATAAGAATTTGTGACATAGTTTTACAGTTTTAATGAATTCCAATTTCGAGATACGTATTTAGAATCAAAATTTAAAAAATGTCAAAATCGAGATTTTCTCCTGATGGCCAGAACAGCTGTTTATTGATGAATGTGCACGCGGAAACAGAAATGCGTACGCTGAACACAGGAATTCGCTCGCACCAAACTTTTGGCAAGTTTTTTTGTTGGATGTGACGTTTTCACACAGGTAGGAAACATCAGATAAACGGCGTCGTATCACGCCGATAACATATAGCGAACGCGGCGATATCACTGAGCTTCAGATCAGCTGTACAGACAACCGTATCGTGGGGATAGCTGCACTTTGCATTAAGGTACACATTCTCAAGACACTTTCTCCAGATGCGGCTAACGATGTGTACAAAGTTCACTATACTGTTCACCAAAATTTGACAGACACAAAGTAAAGGTTGAACTTTTTACACACACAGCTTGTATTTTGGCCAACCAATATTTGATCAATATTAGGTAGGGTAATCTTGTCAAAATGACCACTACGCAAGGTGGCCAGCCACCGTCAACCCTTCTTTTTGGGAGCGTGCCTACAGTCCCGTCCGGAAATAACGCCTCGAAAAACGCGTTTGCGTTCTGAGCGCGTTTTCACGCAATACATGCAAAATACTTGATTGGAAAGCGTCCAACGGATTGAAGACACATCGTGTTAGTTTGTTTGGCTTGTTTATGGCCTTGTAAACCTATAGGTCTTCATTCCCTGCTTTGATTTCTTCAGAATCTGCGAATTTCCATAGCTGATCGAGTATCGAAAATTTTTAGAAACTTTGGTCGACACGTGCCGTCATATTGCGTCCTATAGTCATAACAACCCACAAAGACAAGTTTTCTATCCGTTTGGCACACTCCGATTACAAAATTTGGCGTAGAACGCAACGAAACGCGTCTCAGAACGCAAACGCGTTTTGAGAACGCAACAGGGCGTTATTTCCGGACGGGACTGTATCTATAGAGATTGTCAAGGCTCAGTCAGTTTGAAGCGCGAACACGTCGCAGGTCCCTACAGTGGAATGGTCGCCCTGTGCTGCCTCAACGTGGGCAACAGTCTCGTCGCTGGAATCGTGGCCAAAGCCATGCCGGGCGAGGCGGCGCCGCAGGCGGCCAAGGCCTCCATCGTTCAGGCGCGTGTTTGTTGCGCAGACCATGGGTGGTGGGCCAATTATTAAAACAATGTTTGGCACAATTTGGTACAATTTTTAGCATTTCTCAGCTTTATCGGCAGATCTCTCTGGTCATTTGACTCGTTCAGGCATAGGTGCAGGCAAGGGGGGGGGGGGGGGGGGGGGGACCCCCCCCCCCCCCGAGCGGCCCCCTCTGGCTCTGGCCTCTAGTGAACTTTTCACTGATCCCCCTGGCATCGGAAAATCGGAAAAACCGAAAATTTCAGTTTTCTTGTATCGGGTTGAGCGCGTAAGCGCTCAACCGAATTTGTTCGGCCGGGGGCCAGTGCGCCTCCGGGGACTACGGGTTAGTACTACGTCTTATAGGTAGACATAACCGATCGCACAGAAATTTTCACCATAGTTGTTCATAGTAACAAGAAGTATTGTGCTAAAATTTTAGACAGATCGGTCAAGTGGTTCCCGAGATATTAAATGACAAGTGATACGTGACACTCCTTGAGTGTCAGATAGGCACTCCGCGTGATTGTTTTAGCAGACGGGGACACAGAAACTCCAACAAGTGTTGCATTCCCGTTAAATTTGTTTGTTCCCAATTTCTTCAGTGTAGAACTAGAGCAGGGTGACCAATAGAAACTCATTTTAGTTTCAGTTTCAGTTTCAGTTAAAATTAAGGCGCTGGCTGAGTTTCAGTTTCAATTTCAGTTTCAGTTATGGAATCCGCGCGAGTTTCCATTCAGTAACTGAAACTGAGTTTCAGTTATTGAAGGTTCAGAAAGTCACAACTAATTGCTCAAAATCGTTCTTGTGGGATGATATTTAGCGTACTAAGGAGCGATTTCTAAACTTGGGATGCCATCCTCGCATATTTGGACCTAAATATGACGAAACCGTCTACATGGGTAGAATAATTCGGCCAGAATTTTATGAAAATCTGCTGAAATTGGGTAAAATTTGACATTCAAATAACTGATACCAAACTGTGAGTTTCAGTTTCAGTTTCAGTTTCAGTTATGGAATCCGCGCGAGTTTCGATTCAGTTTCAGTTTCAGTTAACTGATTGTAACTGAAACTGAAACTGAAACTAGTTTAAGTTTCTATTGGACACCCTGAACTAGAGTCTGTAGACCGGGGTGGGCCTAAGCAGATGTCATACAGTAAGAGGCCGATGTGGCGCAAGTGACGCGTTGGAGCAGAGGCTGTACTGACCGCTGACTGTCTATAGCCACTCACAATGTAGAATGCCAGCGGCGCCCCAATTGTACAGGCGTGCCTTATCTACACTACACAGCGGGGGATCCCCCGCTGGGGTGGACGGCGTCGGTGCTACAGTACGATGCTCCTATAGCTCGGTTCGATTGCGCGTGCGTAGACGCCTTTCTCAGCGCATCTTATATGGACGGCGTACTGTAGGCGCAGCAAAATCAATGGCGGACAGTATTTTCGGAATTTCGCGAAATTTTACAGAGCGTGAGTATTCGGCCAAAATCTGGCTAAATGCACCGCAAATTGCCAAACAAACGACGGATTCGCATTCTACCGCGTCAGAAAGCCCAGACACAACTGTCAACACAATTTTGAAAATTCGACCTTGGGACCCAATTTTTGGCCGGCCGGGTGCCGAAATCAGGGTAAAGGCGTCCCAAATCGCAAAACAAACACCGGATTCGTGTTCAGCGTCGTCGGAAACCCCCGAAACAAGTGAAAACACAATTTCGAAAATTTGACCCTGGGATTCAAAAATTCGGCGCGGCCGGGATACCATACCTCAAAATGGTCAAGACACTTCGTCTAGACCAACTTTTGACGCTGAACACGTTGCAATGGCCAATTTGCCGCTAACAGCACGCTTTCCGGCCCAAAAATCCATTAAAAGTCGAAAATCCCAATTTTCCGCTCGGGACCCGGGACTTTTGGCACCGCAGATCTCCCGAACGGCGAGACCGATCTCGCCGGTTTTGGTGCCAAATGAAAGCTAATATAAGTGTCCAGGTCAGAAATTAAATTGGCGGGGATCCACCGTCGCAAACTCGAGTTACGATTTTTTAAAGGTCGGAAAATATTTAAAATTTTGAATTTTCTACCGTACTCCCGCGTCGGACCACCTAGAGAGCCCGTTCCGGCGATGCCGCCTAGAGGACCCAAAGGCCTACAACATATCCAAAAATGTGCTAAAGGCTAAAGGATGCAGTGACGTCACGCGCGTCGCTTTGGGGAGGGAGGGAACGAGCGCGCGCGGCCGCGCGCGTGACGTCACGGCATCCTTTAGCACAGGCGGCCCAGGTCGCCGACCCAAGCGGCCTGGGTCGCTAGCGACCCGGGATATAGCGTTGGCTCTGACCGGTACTGTACCTTAGGCAGATAGCTCAAATGGTAAACGGCATCACACCATAATGTTCCTAACGTTAACAGTACTATGAAGGCGACGCAATACTGCTTAGTAAACGGGTGTCACTAAAATGCGGTAGCGGGAATTAAAGGGTTAGAGCAAGAAGATCCCTCTTTCAAGCAGCGGTTTAAAAAAGTAACAAAAACTTGTCGACGTTTTGACAAACATTTGACAGAGCATAAAAGAGGGCGTTCGAGAGCTATGCAATGAGCTCGACATCGTCTCTCTAGGACGCAAGTTGAGTGAGTTAGAGCGATTCTAGCGTTAGAATCTCGAGAATGGCGTCTTCCGTGGTGCGTGTTTGCGCAATGTAAAAATTGTTGCTGCCGCATGAAAGAGCACGCCGAGAGCTTTCAACTGACGTGTCGATCGCCGCTCTACGACGTAAGACGAGTGAGCAAAGCCGTTTTCTGCTTTTGACCTTCGAGTTACTGTAAATCATGAAATTTAAGTTTTTAAGTTTTGACCTACGGGAGAACAAATGATCAGTGAGTCGAGAGCTATCTAATGAGCTCGAGATCGTCTCTCTATGACGCAAGTTGAGCGAGTTAGAGCGATCTTAGTTGTAAAGCCTCGAGAATGGCGTTTTCTGCGGTGCGTGTTTGCGCACTGTAACAATTGTTGCTGCCGCATGAAAGAGCACGCCGAGATCTTTCACCTGACGTGTCGATTGCCGCTCTACGACGTCAGACGAGCGAGTTAGAGCCGTTTTATGCTTTTGCACCTTCGAGTTACTGTAACTCGCGAAATTCAAATTTTTGAGTTTCGATTGATAGGAGAACAAAGGATCACTGAGTCGAGAGCTATTTAATAAGCTCGAGCTCGTCTCTCTACGACGCAAGTTGAGCGAATTAGAGCGATTTTTGCGTCAAAATCTCGAGAATGGCGTTTTCCGCGGTGCGTGTTTGCGTAATTGACAAAACTTTTGCAGCCGCATGAAAGGGCACGTCGAGAGCTTTCCTCTGACGTGTCGATCGCCGCTCTACGACGTAAGACGAGTGAGTTAGAGGCGTTTTGCGTTTTGGACCTTCGGGTTACTGTAACTCGCGAAATTCAAATTTTTGAGTCTCGACCCATACCAAGCGACCCGATCAGTGAGTCGAGACCTATCCGTAGAGCCCAAGATCGTCCCTCTACGACTTTCCAACGTCGAGATCCAGAAGCGTAACGGACGGACGGACGCACGCACGCACGCACGCACGCACGCCGAGCTCTCGTAGGGTGTCGCCCGGCTGAGGCCGGGCGAAAAAACTGGGTACCCGATGATGGTTGATTGGCATTGTATAGTGTTTTGTGCATTTTAGGAGTATATTCCACAGAGTGTCAGAATAGTAAGTTGAGCATTTCTTCGGGGGCTATCGCCGCAGTTACCTCGAGTTTCCAGAGAAAGTTTGTGCCATTGTTAGGCAATCGATGCCTGTAAGGCGTATTGGTGGGTACTGATCCATAAATGGATCAGGAATGTTCGCCGCAGGTTCACTTTGGAATGAAGAGGGTCTAAATGGGACGACGCCCTTTCCTTTTGGGTCACAAATGCGGACGGTAACGGTACCGTTGCTGTAGATTGTAGAACCGCGCAGTGAACAGAATTGCCGCGTTTCGTCTTCGATTGAATAGGTGGCAAAAACGTACGTTGCCGGACATATCCATGGAAAATATTGCTAAGTTTTAGCCATTGGAAATTGCCGAAATCTGCCATGCTTGAAAAAAAACTTTGAAAATATACCTAATTCTGTGAATTCTAAAATCTTAAACTGCTGTATGATTATTTGACATTCTACGCCCGATTCATCCACGCGAAGATATTTTGAATTTTAAGTTGTTTGAATTTGTTAAAATTTGGCAATTTTGAAAAGAACCTTGAAAATATCCCCAATTTCGTTAATTATAAAATCTGAAACTATTTGATAAATACTTGGTAGACTATGCTCGATACATCCGTGCAAAGAAGTTTTGAAATTTAAGCTGTTTGAATTTGTCGAAATTTGGGAATTTTGGCAAAACCCTTAAAAATATCCGTAATTTCGTTAATTATAAAACCTGAAACTATTTGATAAATACTTGGCAGACTATGCTCGACACATTCGTGAAAAGAAATTTTGAAATTTAAGCTGTTTGAAATTGTCGAAATTTGGGAATTTTGACAAAACCCTTGAAAATATCCCTAATTTCGTTAATTATAAAATCTGAAACTATTTCATAAATACTTGGCACTTGGCAGACTATGCTCGATACATCCGTGCAAAGAAGTTTTGAAATTTAGGCTGTTTGAATTTGTCGAAATTTGGGAATTTTAACAAAACCCTTGAAAATATCCCTAATTTCGTTAATTATAAAATCTGAAACTATTTGATAAATACTTGGCAGACTATGCTCGATACATCCGTGCAAAGAAGTTTTGAAATTTAAGCTGTTTGAATTTGTCGAAATTTGGGAATTTTGGCAAAACCCTTAAAAATATCCGTAATTTCGTTAATTATAAAACCTGAAACTATTTGATAAATACTTGGCAGACTATGCTCGACACATTTGTGAAAAGAAATTTTGAAATTTAAGCTGTTTGAAATTGTCGAAATTTGGGAATTTTGACAAAACCCTTGAAAATATCCCTAATTTCGTTAATTATCATCTCTGAAACTATTTGCTAAATACTTGGCAGACTATGCTCGATACATCCGTGCAAAGAAGTTTTGAGATTTATGCCATTTGAAATTGTCGATATTTGGGAATTTTGACAAAAACCTTGAAAATATCCCTAATTTCGTGAATTCCAAAATACAAAACTATGTCACAAATTCATCGCGTCTTACGCCCTTTCCATTTCAGCAAAAACTTTGCCGATACGACTTGTAATTAAAAGTGTCATTTTTGACATTTTTATATTTTAATTGTAAATATCTCGAAATAGGGAAATTAGCAACAGAAACGGACAACGGCACGTTACTCAGCGCATTCGACTCCATTGGGTGGCACTAACCGTCATGTCTAGTTTTGTGACACACACACACAGACAGACAGACAGACAGACAGACACACACACGAACGGACAATAGCGTCCGTATATATACTCGCCGCGCTGGGGCGCGGCGAAAAAACTGTCGAAAAATTAACCAATCTTCATCTGATCGCAAGGTTTTCGGCCTCGTTCTCGAAAACGGTACTAGCTAGAGCAGAGTTTTATGGCTCGTTAGAACCGCCTACTAATCGGATTTTTTATGTTAAAACATCTCGCTGATCGGTTACGTGTTGCGGCCGTGGGGCCCGATAAAAAAATGGCCGAAATTTTGGCTAAGTCCCACTCAAGACGGCCGAGCTCTACTGGCGCATGCTGGGGCGCCAATCGAAGTTGACCACCAAAGTGCACCATAAGGTGAACAAATGTGTAAAGCATTTCATCTTTCTAGGTTGCGTAAGAAAAAAGTTACATGTTCCCAAACGTTACTTCCGGTTCGGGTTCGGTTCAAGATGGCTGAGCTCTAGTGGTGCATGCTGGGCCGCCAATCGAAGTTGACCACCAAAGTGCATCGCAAGGTGAACAAATGTGTAAAACATTTCATCTTTCTAGGTTGCGTAAGAAAAAGTTACATGTTCCCAAACGTTACTTACGGTTCGGGTTCGGTTCAAGACGGCTGAGCTCTAGTGGTGCATGCTGGGCCGCCAATCAAAGTTGACCACCAAAGCGCATCATAAGGTGAACAAATGTGTAAAACATTTCATCTTTCTAGGTTGCGTAAGAAAAAAGTTACATGTTCCCAAACGTTACTTCCGGTTCGGGTTCGGTTCAAGATGGCTGAGCTCTAGTGGTGCATGCTGGGCCGCCAATCGAAGTTGACCACCAAAGTGCATCATAAGGTGAACAAATGTGTAAAACATTTCATCTTTCTAGGTTGCGTAAGAAAAAAGTTACATGTTCCCAAACGTTACTTCCGGTTCGGGTTCGGTTCAAGACGGCTGAGCTCTAGTGGTGCATGCTGGGCCGCCAATCAAAGTTGACCACCAAAGCGCATCATAAGGTGAACAAATGTGTAAAACATTTCATCTTTCTAGGCTGCGTAAGAAAAAGTTACATGGTCCCAAACGTTACTTCCGGTTCGGGTTTGGGGCTCGGCTCAAGATGGCCGAGCTCTACTGGCGCATGCTGGGGCGCCAATCGAAGTTGACCACCAAAGTGCACCATAAGGTGAACAAATGTGTAAAGCATTTCATCTTTCTAGGTTGCGTAAGAAAAAAGTTACATGGTCCCAAACGTTACTTCCGGTTTGGGTTCGGGGCTCGGCTCAAGACGGCCGAGCTCTAGTGGTGTATGCTGGGCCGCCAATCGAAGTTGACCACCAAAGTGCATCATAAGGTGAACAAATGTGTAAAACATTTCATCTTTCTAAGTTGTACGGTTCCTGAGATATGGAGGACCAAAAGTCTGAATCGGTATGGATCCAGGGCCCTGCTATAGACGGCCGAGCTCTACTGGTGCATGCTGGGGCTCCAATCTCTGGGCAGACCAGTCCATACCTCCAACCCCCTCTGCCCGAACCTGTCAATGCCTCCAACCTCCCATGGCCAGACCTGTCCATGCCTCCAACCCCCATGGCCAGACCTGTCCGTGCCTCCATACGTGTCATAGCAATCCATTCCAAGCAGACACTTCTCATCAAACCTACTCTATGTGCCCCCCCCCCCCCACTAAAGTTGTCAGTAGTAAGGATCGGCTTTCTGGTGAAAAGTGCTACGAAGTTTCTGGTGAAAAGTGCTGTGGGGAAAAGTGCTGCGGTGCCAGACGATGACTTTTCCGCCAGATTCAAACTGTGGCTAAGCCTAAGGCTGTGAGTTGATTGGTCAGCACAAGCCTAAGGCTGAAAGCGTCTCTAATAAACGCACCCCCTTCTATAAGCCCAATAGTCTGGGTGTTGTGATTTCTTTGGCCTCCCTAGTAGATTTTTGGGCCGGTGCTGGCCGGTCTTTGGTGGAATGTACTGGGCGTGATTTTCCGCCAGATTCAAACTGTGGCTAAGGCTGTAGATTGCAGGACTGGGTCTGGTGAAAAGTTTTCCATGAAAAGTGCGCTCCTCTAAGCCTAAGCGGCCCAATTGGGCTGTTCTGGAGAGAGGGGGAAAGCCTAAGGGTCTCTAATAAGCGCACCCCTCTCGGCGTATTGGCAGACTGCACGCGCACAAGGCTCGAGATGGTCACAAGACTCCCAGGGATGGCTCCCCTATTAGATAAGCGGCTACCGTAATTTTATTTAGTTCAATTAACCCTCTCCCTGTCCGCCAAACTCCCTTCCAGCCCTGCACACAGAGGGGGGCTATGCGTCGGAGGCGAATCTATTGGACGGGGGTGAGTGAGCTTACTAGCGCATTTGGAGAGTTTCACTCCGTTTTGGGGAGGGGTATTACGGTAGGGGGAGTTTCACTCCGATTGGGGTAGGGGGAGTACGGTAGGGGTGGGACGAGAGGATTTTCACTCCGTTTGGGCTAGGGGGAGTACGGTAGGGGGTGGGGCGAGCGATATTTCAGCTCGTTTGGGGGAGGGGGAGTATGGTAGGGGTGGGACGAGGGGATTTTCACTCCGTTTGGGGTAGGGGGAGTACGGTGGGGGTGGGGCGAGGGGAGTTTCACTCCGTTTGGGGTAGGGGGAGGCCACCTGAGTGAGTAAATATTTCCGTGGGAGGGTGGATAAATTCCTAGCGTATTGGGTGGAATAAAATTCGCCTAGACAAGCGTGCATAGGCGCAGCAGTGGGGAACGCTCCATATATGGTCATAGGGGCCTCCCAATTCCAGGAATCGTCCAGCTGGAGCAGCGGTGGCGCGCGCCCATTGGCTGGAGGAGCAGATGCCCAATCAGGAGGAGTGCTGCTGCTCGAGCGGCACCCCCACGTCCAGGGGTCTCCAGCTGCTGGCCAATCAGCGGCTTTCCCGCCAACTTGCAGGAGCCTTAAATAGCCGCCATCTTCCATTTCTGGTCAGTCCTCGGACTTCCCCCTTGATTATTTACGTCCGTTCTCGTCAATGAGAACCCTGCATACGCTCGCGCATTAGTTCCTCCTTCCTCCTCTGGGACTGGGATTGCGTAGTGGGAGGGTGCCGTTGTGGTCGTCGTCGTCGTCGTCGTCGTCGTCGTTCTCTTCTCTTAGCCTCTGTGGCTGGGCTACCATCAGCATGCAGAAGCTATTCGTGCGCGCCTTCGCCGAGGTGGTGTACGAGACGACCCGAGGCTCGGACATTGGTGTGCCCACCACCCGGGGAGCGGTCTACGCCCTCGTCAACCACATCTCCCCGCACAAGGTCTGCGCCCGCTACGGAGCGCTGTGCAGCGGTCAGCAGTTGGACGAGATGGCCATTTTCGACAACATGAACCCCTTCAAGAGGCTGAAGCGGAACCGCCGTTGGATGGACTGTGTGCTGCGGGAGCTGCCAAAGCTGGAGCGGGCAGAGCGGCGCCAGCGGGAGCAGAGGGAGCGTCGTCAGGACGAGGAGAGGGAGGAGGAGTTGCGCAGGCTCGAGCGCGAGATTGGGTGCGGCGCGCAGGATTGCTGGAATTCCGGGCACGTGTGCAACCCGCCGCCCGTCGAAGAAGAGCGCCAGGCCTCACCCGACTACGGTATGCCGGAGGGCTGCTACCCCAAGTGCCGCGGCGACGACCACTACGACATCAGCACCTCCCTCTGCGTGACCGTGGAGGTGGAGCCCATAGATGGGCAAAGGGTTGACAAGGGTTGTCAAATGCAACCCTGAAATCTGACCCCACCACGCAACACGCATCCCAAATCCAGACCAACACGCATCACCGTGACCCAAATTGGCTTTATGTCCTACCAATTCCTAAAGAAATGACCATTTCAAAGAGAAATTTGTAGTAACATGAGAACAGAGGTTGAAAATTTTGCCTGCGGCACTTAAAAATATCAAAAATTTCTTACTGTCACACATAAAAGTATCAATTCTTCAGTTTTGGCACTAAAGTTACGCACGTTTTGCCTTGGATTTTTGCTTTGGGTGCTACAAACGTAGC
>JASAMZ010000877.1:0-24644 GCA_030248115.1 Linhomoeus sp. GSCO2_2 | reverse complement strand
CTTCGTTCAGTTACGTATTGCTGGCGGCGTTGAGCAGCGTCATGGCGTCCACTCCTCTGAGAGGGGCAGTCGAGAACTGACCGCTTGTGACGAGTGCCGTCCTGGGCCCATTCCCTTTCGCTGCTGCAGCCCATCTTGATGGCCAGATCTCGGCTGGCCTTTGCCACAGTTTCTCCTAATGGGTGGAAGACAGTAGGGGCTATCAAAGTGTTGTTCTGTGTATACTCTCTGCAGTGTGTCCTGTAACCGTGCTGTGCCCACCTCCCAGGTACTCCAGCAGCAGCGACCCCACTCATGGGCAGGATCTGGCTAAACAATCCTTCGGTTGTGGGAACCAAAGAGGAGATCGACCGCCCCGGCCCCAGAACTGTGACCCATCATGGATGCCGCTCAACCGGGGTCGCCGCCGAAGCTGCCGATCTCGCGCTGCACCCAGTGGAGCGCTTCAACCAAGTCTGAAGGGAATCGAATGCGAGGTTTAACAAGTGCCATCCCGCGCAACGCGCAAGTAACATGCGGATACCCCAGATGGCAAAGTTCGACGTCACGTCAGGGTCTCCGGTGTGGTAGAAGCCGAGCACGTCCAGGCGGTAGTGCATGTCCATAGCTACAATCCCCTAGAGAAAGTTGTAAATGAAAATACCAATAGGTACTTGGTGTCTACGATGAAATACCACCTTCGATGCGAACAAGTCCACAAAAGAGGCCGCGATACGTTTTTTTTTTTCACGTTCTTCGTTCAGTTACGTATTGCTGCTTATTCGAGGGAGGCGCTTATTAACGCGACCCCTCGAGGGGGTGCCAAAATTTGCTCAAATTTTTTATTTGTTGTCAAATTTTGTGTTCACTTGCGTTGGTTTTTTACTGAAACTGGTAAGCTTTTGATCGAAATGCCTACCATTAGTCGTTGTACTGTCAGAGATAGCCCTATCTAGTGAAAGAAATTTTCCCAGAGCATGTATGGTAGTGTTTGTAGTACTGGGTACTTTCCACGGGTGGGCGCTTTTTGGCGGGGGGGGGGGGGGGGGGTTTATTTTCTCAACCGTCCTCTAGGAGGGGCGCTTATTCGAGGAGGAGGAGGAGCTTATTAGAGGATTTAATATAAATTACGCATCGCGAAGTCTCATGCATTTTTATTAGGCGGCGGAGGGGTGGACGGGGCGATTCATAGGGCGGCGGGTGCTTGGCTGAAGAGGGAGAGCGTCAGACTCGCCCCCTGTTCCACTGGAGAGGCAGTCGTCACTGGAGGCTACGAACTGCCGGCCAAATGTGCGCTTTTCTATTCTTGATTTTTTTGCTGCATGTTTGTTGCTACCGCCGTACAGTGCCGATTATTATACCCTTGGTATACGAATTAGCACTTTCTATTCACGTAGTTCTTTTCGGAGGCTTCCATTGTATGCCGACATTTTGAAAGGCGTGAGCTCATTCAACGAATTCTTGCGGAAGTGCCGTCTTTGGCTCAGACTACAGCACGTCAAACAGGTCATTCAACAGAAATTTGTCACGACAATACGACCCCATATGTAGTATACCCCGGGTTTATACTATTTGGCACTGTACGGTATTATCGGCTTGTGCCAGTTGCTTTGTACGCTTGTAGGCATTTCGCATAGTGTAGTGAAGAAGACATTTGGACCCATTGCTAAGTGCAACTTTCATAACGCATTTAAATCTCCAAGCGAAACATTGCTACACGGCAGTCGTGCAAAAGACCGAAATAACAATCGCAATTAGTTGACCGGTGCCTAAGTATTACAGCGTTACCTTGAGCCTGGGCGCTATAAATAATCCAAATTTTCGCTTGCGGCGCTATAAATAGTGAAGATCTTAAGAATTTTCGCCTGCGGCGCTGTAAAAGTGAATATTTTGCCTGCGGCGCTGTAAATAACAAGATTTTACCTGCTCGTTCATTTTCCACCCAGTAGGGCTCAACGAACAGCTAAATGATTTTGCCCCCCCCCCCCCCCAATTTTTTTGCCCCTCCCACTTGTCAATCCTGGCTATGCCACTGCCTAGAGGGAAGGCCAAATAATGACCGATTACGCGTAGTTTCTAATTAATTAATTCAATAGTATTCATCAGATTAGAAACTTTGGCACTTCGCAGATGTGATTCACACTGTGGGGCCAATGGGCGAGCAGCCGGACAAGCTGGCTAGCTGCTATCGCAACTGTCTCGATCTGGCCGCAAACAATCGTCTCAGGACCATCGTGAGCTTTGGGATTACGGTAGAAAGTGTTGTAGGTTTGTGGACAAGTGTATATGACAACTGTGAGTGGACAAGCGTCCTCTGTCCACCGGACAAATGGCATCTGCCAGTGGACAAGTGTCCTCTGTCCACTGGACAAATGGCGTCTCCCAGTGGACAAGCGTCCTCTGTCCACCTGACAAATGGCATCTGCCAGTGGACAAGTGTCCTCTGTCCACTGGACAAATGGCATCTGTCAGTGGACAAGTGTACTCTATCCGCTGGACAAATGGCATCTGTCAGTGGGCAAGTGTACTCTATCCACCGGACAAATGGCATCTGCCAGTGGACAAGTGTCCTCTGTCCACTGGACAAATGGCGTCTCCCAGTGGACAAGTGTCCTCTGTCCACTGGACAAGTGGCATCTGCCAGTGGACAAGTGTCCTCTGTCCACTGGACTAATGGCATCTGTCAGTGGACAAGTGTACTCTATCCGCTGGACAAATGGCATCTGCCAGTGGACAAGTGTACTCTATCCGCTGGACAAATGGCATCTGTCAGTGGACAAGTGTCCTCCCGGACAAATGGCATCTGTCAGTGGACAAGTGTACTCTATCCGCTGGACAAATGGCATCTGCCAGTGGACAAGTGTACTCTATCCGCTGGACAAATGGCATCTGTCAGTGGACAAGTGTCCTCTGTCCACTGGACAAATGGCATCTGCCAGTGGACAAGTGTCCTCTGTCCACTGGACAAATGGCATCTGCCAGTAGACAAGTGTCCTCTGTCCACTGGACAAATGGCATCTGCCAGTGGACAAGTGTCCTCTGTCCACCGGACAAATGGCATCTGCCAGTGGACAAGTGTCCTCTGTCCACCGGACAAATGGCATCTGCCAGTGGACAAGTGTCCTCTGTCCACTGGACAAGTGGCATTTGCCAGTGGACAAGTGTCCTCTGTCCACTGGACAAATGGCATCTGCCAGTGGACAAGTGTCCTCTGTCCACCGGACAAATGGCATCTGCCAGTGGACAAGTGTCCTCTGTCCACTGGACAAATGGCGTCTCCCAGTGGACAAGTGTCCTCTGTCCACTGGACAAGTGGCATCTGCCAGTGGACAAGTGTCCTCTGTCCACTGGACAAATGGCATCTGTCAGTGGACAAGTGTACTCTATCCGCTGGACAAATGGCATCTGCCAGTGGACAAGTGTACTCTATCCGCTGGACAAATGGCATCTGTCAGTGGACAAGTGTCCTCCCGGACAAATGGCATCTGTCAGTGGACAAGTGTACTCTATCCGCTGGACAAATGGCATCTGCCAGTGGACAAGTGTACTCTATCCGCTGGACAAATGGCATCTGTCAGTGGACAAGTGTCCTCTGTCCACTGGACAAATGGCGTCTCCCAGTGGACAAGCGTCCTCTGTCCACCGGACAAATGGCATCTGCCAGTGGACAAGTGTCCTCTGTCCACTGGACAAATGGCATCTGTCAGTGGACAAGTGTACTCTATCCGCTGGACAAATGGCATCTGTCAGTGGACAAGTGTACTCTGTCCACTGGACAAATGGCGTCTCCCAGTGGACAAGCGTCCTCTGTCCACCGGACAAATGGCATCTGCCAGTGGACAAGTGTCCTCTGTCCACTGGACAAATGGCATCTGCCAGTGGACAAGTGTACTCTATCCGCTGGACAAATGGCATCTGTCAGTGGACAAGTGTACTCTGTCCACTGGACAAATGGCGTCTCCCAGTGGACAAGCGTCCTCTGTCCACCGGACAAATGGCATCTGCCAGTGGACAAGTGTCCTCTGTCCACTGGACAAATGGCATCTGTCAGTGGACAAGTGTACTCTATCCGCTGGACAAATGGCATCTGTCAGTGGGCAAGTGTACTCTATCCACCGGACAAATGGCATCTGCCAGTGGACAAGTGTCCTCTGTCCACTGGACAAATGGCGTCTCCCAGTGGACAAGTGTCCTCTGTCCACTGGACAAGTGGCATCTGCCAGTGGACAAGTGTCCTCTGTCCACTGGACAAATGGCATCTGTCAGTGGACAAGTGTACTCTATCCGCTGGACAAATGGCATCTGCCAGTGGACAAGTGTACTCTATCCGCTGGACAAATGGCATCTGTCAGTGGACAAGTGTCCTCCCGGACAAATGGCATCTGTCAGTGGACAAGTGTACTCTATCCGCTGGACAAATGGCATCTGCCAGTGGACAAGTGTACTCTATCCGCTGGACAAATGGCATCTGTCAGTGGACAAGTGTCCTCTGTCCACTGGACAAATGGCATCTGCCAGTGGACAAGTGTCCTCTGTCCACTGGACAAATGGCATCTGCCAGTAGACAAGTGTGCTCTGTCCACTGGACAAATGGCATCTGCCAGTGGACAAGTGTCCTCTGTCCACTGGACAAATGGCATCTGCCAGTGGACAAGTGTCCTCTGTCCACTGGACAAATGGCATCTGCCAGTGGACAAGTGTCCTCTGTCCACCGGACAAATGGCATCTGTCAGTGGACAAGTGTCCTCTGTCCACCGGACAAATGGCATCTGCCAGTGGACAAGTGTCCTCTGTCCACCGGACAAATGGCATCTGTCAGTGGACAAGTGTCCTCTGTCCACCGGACAAATGGCATCTGCCAGTGGACAAGTGTCCTCTGTCCACCGGACAAATGGCATCTGCCAGTGGACAAGTGTGCTCTGTCCACTGGACAAATGGCATCTGCCAGTGGACAAGTGTCCTCTGTCCACCGGACAAATGGCATCTGTCAGTGGACAAGTGTCCTCTGTCCACCGGACAAGTGGCATCTGTCAGTGGACAAGTGTCCTCTGTCCACCGGACAAATGGCATCTGCTGGCATTGTTCAATAACTGCACTCTATCCATCGGACGATTGAATGCGACGTTGAAACTTTTGAAAGAAACTGCTGTTTCGCTGTTTTTGTAGGCGTTTCCCTGCGTCTCCACGGGCATCTACGGGTATCCCAATGGGGCGGCCGCAGTGGTCGCCCTGACGGCCATCAGAGAGTGGCTGGAAAAACGTCACGAGGAGGTCGCGTTTGCAGAGTTTTGATGACTTTTTGAGACATGCCTAGATGCGATTGGTCGTCCAAAATTGGTCCGAAGACTGTATAAAACGCCCAAAAAGTGCCAAATTACGCCTTATTTCGCCCTATTTTGATGAAAAACACCTTTGAATGGCGAAAAATGATAAAATATAGCTCCGCAGGCGAAAATTTTGACTATTTTAGGGCAAATTTCAGGAAATTTTCTCAATTTTTGCTCGATTCTCGGCCAGGGGGAGGGGGGGGGGGGGGGGGTTCGGCTTCAAGAACAAGATTCTTGTTCCGGTTGGCTACCCCCGCCCCCCCCCAATCGCACCTATGTTTTGAGAGGTTTTTGCGCTGTGAACGCAACGCGAACGATCTCAGTATACGTGTCTTGAGGTGACGTTGAGACATCGCGCGACCACTTGGGAATTGACCAATGTCAGTTGTCCCAACCTTACGTTACCGCGAGTGCGTCTGGGAAAGGTTGCAAGCTCATCCCAAGTTCCACATCGCTACTAGTCATTCCAATCGTACGCCACTATGTACCTTCAAACCATCTGAACTTCAGGTAGATCTGATCGTTCTCTGTCTCTTCCTGAGGACGGACCAACAGGCCTACATCCAGAGGGCGCTGCCTAGGATCTTCCCAGTGGTGGCGGAACAGACGGACGAAGAGGTGGCTCAGGACGTGCTCAGTGGCATTGTGGAGAAGGTGGACAGACTCGCACTGGAGAAGGGAGAAGATGAAGAGGAGAAGAGATGATGTTTTGGGGCTCCGTTCGCGTCCGCACTTTTGGTTCTGCAATCTACAGAGTTGTGGTTGGCTTATCCTATGGCTTAGGCCTAGGCTGTGGCTTAGGCCTAGGCTATGGCTATGGCTTAGGCTATGGCTTAGGCTAGGGCCTAGGCTATGGCTTAGGCTGTGGCTTAGGCTATGGCTTAGGCCATGGCTTAGGCTATGGCTTAGGCTATGGCTTAGGCTATGGCTTGGGCCATGGCTTAGGCTATGGCTTAGGCTATGGCTTAGGCTATGGCTTAGGCTATGGCTTAGGCTATGGCTATGGCTTAGGCTATGGCTTAGGCTATGGCTTAGGCTATGGCTTAGGCTATGGCTTAGGCTATGGCTTAGGCTTAGGCTATGGCTTAGGCTATGGCTTAGGCTACGGCTTAGGCTGTGGTAGGCTATGGCTTAGGCTGTGGCTTAGGCGTAAGCTTAGGCTTACGAGATTGAATCACAACGCTACCGTACAAACTGCTCGCGTCGGAAAAGTGCGGACGCGTCCTGATGTTTTGTCGTGTTAGGTATTCGCGTGCGGTTTTGTGGTTCCGTGTGACATGCGTGTGGCACAAAGTGTGCCCATTCTCTTAAAACAAAGTCTGTCCAAAATGGACAAAGCTAGACGAACGGTGCGGCAAGCGAAAATGGCAGAATTGTCCATTATTAAGTGTCGTGTTATTGACGTTTTGCCGCGCGTATGTACACGCATGTTGTTCCTTCCTATCCATTGTTGGTCCTATCTGATGAGTGATCTGAAAAAACTCGTAAGGGGAGCGTTAGAGGCGTTGCGTGTTGCGTTTGCTGTCGATTGCGCGTTTGCGCTTGTGAAAGCGAGTATCTGTAAAGCGAGAAGTGTGTTGTTTTGCGTTCGTGCGTTCGTTCGCCTTCATTTTGTTGTTCTTTCTTGCACCATGGCTGCACAGACATGCAGCGGCTATTTGACGCCAACGATCAAGAGCATATTCTGCCTGCATTTGCAGTGCGGCTTGCATCGTCGCGACAACTTGCAAGCGTGCGAGAGCGGCACACTGTAACGCCAGCGCTACTTTATACACGACTCCTCAGTGCGGTCTCTCTATTGAGGCGATCTGCCCGTTTCTCTTTCGCTGACACAATCCGATTCGAAGTCAGCTCGTCTACGTGCGTACACGCAACTGCAAATGGATCACATCGTTACGCCGAAGAATGCCAGGCGAACGCACACTCGCACAAGTGTGTGCAATGGCTGTTTGTTAACCCCATGTTGTCAGCGCAACTGGGAGAGGGGAGTCAAGAACGGGCAATATGGCCATTGTTTGCGGGGTGGGGTAGAACATGTTTCGATCACCTCTGAAACGGTCTTGTATCACAAGACGAAAACGATATGTCTTCGTCTGGCCAGGTTTACCGACTACACGTGTGAACAGTGAGAGTGTTTGGCGCAGGGGTTTTGCTGTACCTACTTCTCTGCAATGTCAGGCCATGTGCAAAGCCCACTCTCTGACGATGGTCAGAAGCAGGCGGATGCCAACGATGGTGTAAGTGCGAACATTCAATCCCCACTGAGTGTGAGCAGCTGGCCTGCCCTGTAGTCTGCAACAACGCATGTGCGGACGAGATGTTTCAATGGGCCTTCATTGGATTGAGCAACTGACGTCCAATCAATCTTGAGTCATTGCAGCCATCACAATATGTCATCACTCAGGGAAGTCGGCGGCTGTGTGAGCCCAGTATCTGTTGAGTACACGCAGCACTCGGCTTGAAGGCTCGAGAATGTTGCAGACGCGAGTGATTGTTTTCGTGTTTGTTGTGTCCATTGGTTTCGGTCAAAATTTGCTTCCTACGACACGCAGAGATTACCAACAAATTGTTTCTGGCGTGTCACTTGCAGTGCAGAATGCTTCGCACGCGCCATGTTTGGTAGCTTTTGCAGCGTAAAAGCACCGATTACCACAGACAGATTAAAATCACCTCACTCGGCCGAACGCTGACTCTACCCTTCGCGTGTCTGTTTTGTGACACGACTCATCACGCAGCGCTTCAGCTGGGGTAGATAGCCAAAGGGGGCTTGTTGTGCTGTTGTTACATACTAGGGTCTATAGCCCGTGGCTAACGCGTTGCAGCTTCAGCGATGTCGCGCAGCTGACGCGCTGCAACTTCAGAGAGCGATGCCGCGCAGCTGAGGCGCTGCAGCTTCAGAGACCGATGTCGCGCAGCTGACGCGCTGCAGCTTCAGAGGACCGATGTCGCGCAGCTGACGCGCTGCAGCTTCAGAGACCGATGTCGCGCAGCTGACGCGCTGCAGCGTCAGAGGACCGATGTCGCGCAGCCGACGCGCTGCAGCTTCAGAGACCGATGTCGCGCAGCTGACGCGCCGCCAGACATGCCATTGTCCCAGGATTTTTGCAATTGTCTTGTCTTTGTCTTTGTCTTTGGCCCCAAATGTTAAATTGTCTTGTCTTTGTCTTTGTCCTATAGCCGATTTTTAAATTGTCTTGTCTTTGTCTTTTCGTGTCCTTAAATTGTCCTTAAATTGTCTCTAAATTGTCCCAGGGAGCGTCGTATTTGTGCTGAATGGGTGGTTTTCCTTTGTCCTGCGGCAAGATTTCCCGCGCAATGGAAGTTTGTACTAGCAAATCCTTAGTTTACTCCACTGATAGTCGCATAAGTAGTCTCGGCAACAACAATTCGCGGCACGCTGGATGTGCGTGACCCACGGCACACAGGACAATCTTAGGACAATTTAAGGACAATTTACCGATTTGTCCCAATTGATCATTTTGATTGTCTTGTCTTTGTCTTGTCTTTGCGAAAACCCGGGACAATCTAAATTGTCTTGTCTTGTCGGACAATTTAACCGAGATAAATTGTCTAAGACAATTGTCCTTAAAGACAATGACATGTCTGCGCGCCGCAGCTTCAGAGGACCGAAGTCGCGCAGCTGACGCGCTGCAGCGGTCGCCGGTCCCGATGTCGCTTTGCGCCGACTGCGCCTGTCTCCGTAATGAGCAAAGAGACCGCCCGTGACAGTGGCACCTGACAAACCGACGTTTTGCGCTTCGCCTGTGCCCGTGACTCGTGCTCCGTTCTTGGTCAGAAGACAAACCGACGTTTTGCGCTTCGCCTGTGCCCGTGACTCGTGCTTGGTTTTGGTCAGAAGACAAACCGACGTTTTGCGCTTCGCCTGTGCCCGTGACTCGTGCTTGGTTTTGGTCAGAAGACAAACCGACGTTTTGCGCGTCGCCTGTGCCCGTGACTCGTGCGCCGTTCTTGGTCAGAAGACGAAACCCCGTGTTCACGGTGCTTTGACAGTGTGTAAAGCATATTGTTATCAAGTCGGGTCTCACAGCGAACCGCAAAAGCTGTTCCGAAGCAACGGAAAGCGTGTGGAGAGCGTGTGGAGACCAACTTGTGATCTTACTGTATACGGCGCAAATTCAAACCGTGCACGATGTACTGCGCAGCGGATATTTTCTGAATTTCGACCGAATTTCGACGGCGGCCCAAGACCAAACTTCGGCCAGATGGTGCCCGGCGGACGGCGGTTCCGAAAATGTATAGATGTCCGGGATCCGTCGCCGCTGTCGAGAGTTATAGTGTTGACAGACACACACACACACAGAGACAGAGATCGCGCGATTAGTAGAGAGGATCTGGTATTGCACCGACCACAAGCTGTCAATCTCCGCCCAATCACAGTAGTCGCCCCTCCCCAGTCCTTAAATCCTGTTGGGATTGACATCTGCATTCGTCGTGACGTGTCGTCACCTGGAACAGACCTCAAAAGTCCTGTGACTATCCTTTCGCCTTCGCGCGTTCGCAAGGAGCGAATGGCTGACGCTTTCGAGGGAGTCTGTCTGATTCCATTTCGTTGCACATGCCCCTTACTAGAGTCCACATAGCGACTCAACCGGACTACTGAAGAAATCGCTTCTGTCCTTCTTGGTAACAATGACTAGACTTCTGTCAAGTGCTCTAGCGGTTTCTGTAGTGTCAATGGCGACTGTGTGCGCCTGACGCCTAACTTAGCGTGCTCTTTAAGGAGACTCGAGCCTGTGATTCAACTTGTGTACTGCGTCTACCAAGAGAGGTTTCGGCTATGGGGCAAGGTCAACTTCCAGCGGGATGGCCTCGTTTGGAAACGCATGGAGGCATGTTAGCTGGGGTCAACAATGTGCCAACAAGTCGTTTCAGCATGTGGTCTTGAACTGGCGCCTCGCCATGCGACTCAATGTGCGATTTGAAATGGAGAAATAATATGCAGTGATAAACAAGAATTTTGTATGGTCTTTTCTGATGTCTCGCAGTGCGATTTTAGGAAGAATAAGTAAGGAGCCCCATTCTTGATTCATATTTCTTGCTCAATGTGGACCAGTAAAACTACCGCGTCGTTCGAAACTCCGGCCGCGTACAACGAGAGGGGGGGGGGGGTGGGTTACGCACATGCTGAGGTCAACCAAAGAAGGGTTGCAGCACTGTCTGATTGTCGGGGCACGGGCCAATTTCAAAGGTAGACGAAACGCGTTCTTCGACCCCCTGCAGTGGCCGTCTCAATAGTCAATACCGTCCCTTTCGTTGCAGCTGCGAACTCCGATTATCGTCTGTCGGTCAAGTGGCTTGCTCATTACAGTCTAGCGGCATTGCGTCATCTATGAAACGTCTCTGTCGCCCACCGACGACTGAGATGCCCTCCAGAACCGTCTACCTACTGAAACACATTGTGTGCATGAACATACACATGTAATACCAATGAAGACCGAGATACCGGTATTGTTTGACACGTCTATCGCTTCTGATTTGTTATTTCGCTGAAATGTTCTTTGAGCGTTCTGCTCAGCGCGTACCTACCTTGTTGCTCACACCTCAGTCCGAGTCGCACTTAATAAATTAGGTGACACTTGCCGCTGCCAAATTAACGGTGATTGGCTAGTAGGTGGAACTTCCACCGGAGCGTAGTTTCTGTTGCGTAATTACGGCGCGATACTTGCGCCACACACCAACTCGCCACCAGCTGTCGATAAATGCCAACCTTGACAGCTTGTCTTTGACGTGTACACAAAGGTTCACGATACACCTCAAACGATATCGATTCATTATTTTTTAAAAATCGACTCTAGGCGCATCTTCAAGTTTTCTTGAAACGCTAACGTAGACACATTACTCAAGCAAATTGGCCAACGCAACAGATTGACCTCTGATGTGCCCTGTCGCTTGGCTGCGCTTCCCTCAACTACATATTGAGAGGGGAGGGAAGCGTCCGTTCGCCTTCATTTGTTGTTCTTTATTGCACCATGGCTGCACAGACATGCAGCGGCTATTTGACGTAAACGATCAAGAGCATATTCTGCCTGCATTGGCAGTGCGGCTTGCACCGCCGCGACAACTTGCAAACGTGCGAAAGCGGCAAACTGTAACGCCAGCGCTACTTTGTAGTTTGTGCACGCTCTTTCGCTGACGCCTCAATACGATTCGAAGTCAGCTCGTCTACGTACGTACACGCAACTGCAGATGGATCATATTGTTACGCCGAAGAATGCCGGGCGAACGCACACTCGCACAAGTGTGTGCAATGGTTGTTTGTTAACCCCATGTTGTCAGCGCAACTGGGAGAGGGGAGTCAAGAACGGGCAATATGGCCATTGTTTGCGGGGTGGGGTAGAACATGTTTCGATCACCTCTGAAACGGTCTTGTATCACAAGACGAAAACGATACGTCTTCGACCGAATGCACTTGTGAACAGTGAGAGTGTTTGGTGCCGGGGGTTTTGCTCTACCTACGTACTTCTCTGCAATGTCAGGCCATGTGTTTGCCCAATTCTCCGACGATGGTCAGAAACAGAGGAATACCGACGATGGTGTAAGTGCGAACATTCAATCCCCACTGAGTGTGAGCAGCTGGCCATTCCTAGTCTGCAACAACGCATGTGCGGACGAGATGCTTCAATGGGCTTTCATTGGATTGAGCAACTGACGTCCAAGCAGTTTTTGTTGATTGCGGCCATCACAATATGTCATCACTCAGGAAACTCGGCGGTGGTGTGAGCCCAATGTCTGTTGAGTACACGCAGCAGTCGGCTTGAAGGCTCGAGAATGTTGCAGACGCGAGTGATTGTCTTCGTGTTTGTTGTGTCAATTTGTTCTGTTCAGGGTTTGCATCCTACATACGACACGCAGAGATTACCAACAAATTGTTTCTGGCGTGTCACTTGCAGTGCAGCTGCAGAATGCTTCGCGCTTGCCATGTTTGGTAGCTTTTGCAGCGTAAAAGCACCGATTACTACAGACGTGGTAATCGCACTCACTCGACCGAACGCTGGCTCTGCCCTTCGCGTGTCTGTTTTGTGACACGACTTATCACGCAGCGCTTCAGCTGTGATACATAGCTAAAGGGGGCTTGTTGTGCTGTTGTTACGTATTGGGTATTGCACCGACCACAAGCTGTCAATCTCCACCCAATCACAGTAGTCGCCCCTCCCCAGTCCTTAAATCCTGTTGGGATTGACATCTGCATTCATCGTGACGTGTTGTCAACTTGAACAGTCGTCAAAATCCTCTGCTCATCCTTTCGCTTTCGCGCTTTCGCAAGGAGCGAATGGCTGACGTTTTCGACGCAGTTCGTCCGGATTCGATTTTGTTGCACAAGCTCCCTACTAGATAGCGTCCACATAGCGATTCAACTGGACTACAGAAGAAAACTCTTCTCTCCTTGGTAGCAATTGCTCGACTTCTGCCAAGCGCCCAGCGCCCAAGCGATTTCTGTTATGTCGTTGGCAACTGTGTGCGCCTAACGCCTAACTTAGCGTGCTCTTTAAGGAGACTCGAGCCTGTGATTCAACTTGTGTACTGCGTCTACCAAGAGAGGTTTCGGTTATGGGGCAAGGTCAACTACCGGCTGGATGGCCTCGTTTATAAATGGATGGAGGCATGCTAGCTGGGATCATCAATGTACCAACAAGGCGTTTCAGCATGTGGTCTTGAACTGGCGCCTCGCCCTGCGATTCAATGTGCGCGTTGAATTGGAGAAATAATAAGCGGTGATAAACAAGAACTTGGTGTGGTCTTTTTGGCACTCCTCCCCTCCAAAAGGGAGGAGTGCTATAGTGATCGTGCGGATTCTGTGTAAATTCAAACGCTCATAAGTCGGGCTGGGGATGGCCGATCGGGGCGAATTTTTTTTTATTCGATAGGTCTCGGGAAGGCGCAGGGTGGATCGAAGGTCTCGACTTCCGTCCGGGACCCGATTTTTGGCAAGTTGCCGAAAACCCGATTTTTCGGCCTCCGACGAACTTTGGACGCTTAGAATAGTGTTCTGGTAGAATGTAGCGAGACGAGCTTTAGGCCGAATATGTAAAAGACATTGGGCTATCCGATGGTGGGGGCGCCGCCGGGCTGGGTCCGGTCCTGCCCGGGCCGGGTAGCAAAAACCGGGTTTTTCGACCCAAAAGTAGGGGTTCACGGTCAGGTCGTATTTTTTTTTGTTTTGCGAGGTAATGGTCTGTTGTTTTCTGGATTTGAACAACTCGGATAGATGCATCCCGAATCGTCGCCAGAATCCCGGCTTGATGTCGCACGCGCCCAGAAATCCGGTGCAAAGTTGGGTTCCGGGTCTCTGGGCAAAACTTCGAGCAAGCGTAACTATTGATTGGGTGAAGCAATCGAGATGGGACAACGACCATTTGATAGAGCTCGGCGAGCTCTACAACACTGTAGTTGATCACTTCTTTCGTAATTGACAAGATTTGGGTGAAAATCTCAAAATTCGATTTTTGGCCCAAAATTCAGAAGTGGTGCCATTCCCATTTTTTCTTGTGCCAATCGATTTCGACGACATTTGCGGACGTTTAGAGGCGGACGAATGCCTTTACCGGAATCGGAACAGGACTTTTGGGCGGGCTCGTTTTTTGGGCGAAATTTCAATTTTCCCAACAAATTTTCGGTATTTTGGTGCAAAGTGGGTTCAGTTGAGACATTTCGGTGTCAGTTGGACTTTCACGTGATAAAGCATCAAAAGATACGTTGTTTTTGTACTAAGCACTTTTTTCGTCCGACGCGTATTTTGGCGGGAAATTTGAATTCAAAATTTTGGCTGCCGGATTTGTCTGGGGCACCTACCGTGCAAGTACTCGATTCCAGCTTTTCGGGGACGCTGATCACGAATTTGACGTTGTCTTTTCCTTTTGAGATGTGTGGGGCCTTTTTTGAAGAATTTGCTTACCACCATACGTGCCATCAAGTGGAAAACCTGGTTGTGTCAGTTCAGCTGAAGCTAGGTGTGTTGTATGTCGAATGCGGGGTATTGGAGGGTCACAATTCCGAATTTGCTATTAATTTTGCGATCAGAATGGCCACGAAGCCTCACTGACATGTCTTGTTGATCAATGGGCAGCATGATTCAACTCACGAAATTCTTCTGAAAGAGGGGAGGAGTGCCCCGAGGGTCTCTGCCCCCGTCTACTAATCTTGTCTGATGTCTCGCGGTGTGATTCAAGCAAGAAGGAGTAACGAGCATTATTCTTGATTCGTATTTCTTGCTTAATGTGGACCAGTAAAACTACCGCGTCTTTCGAAACTCTCCCCACGTATGCCGCGGGGGGGGGAGGGGTGGTTTGCACGTATGCTGATGTCAACCCGAGGAGAGGCCGCACTGTCTGATTGTCGGGGCACGGGCCCATTTCAAAGGTGGACGAAACACGTTCTTCGACCCCCCGCAGTGGTCGTCTCAGTGGCCAATCAATACTGTCCCTTTTGTTGCAGCTGCAAACTCCGATTATCATCTGTCAAGCGGCCTGCTCATTACAGCCTAGCGGCATTGTGGCATCTCTGATCGCCCATCGACGACTGAGATGCCCTCCAGAATACGTCTACCTACTGACACATCCTGTGTGCATAACACATGTAATACCAATGAAGACCGAGATACTAGTATTGCTTGATATGTCTTTCGCTTCTCCTTTGTTCTTTCGCTGAAATCTTCTTTGAGCGTTGTTCAACCGACTTTAGGCGCATCTTCAAGTTTCCTTGAAACGCTAACGTAGACACATTACTCGAACAAAGTGGCCAAAGCAACCGATTGACATCTCATGTGCCCTGCCGCCTGGCTGCGTTTCCCTCAACTACATAATTAGAGGGGAGGGAGGGCCCGTCCTGGCGTTGCCGAGGAGACGCGAAGCAATTAGAGTTATTACCTAGACTATGCGTGTGTTGGGCTGTGGTTATTTATACTACTCCTAGGCCTTTTCTGATTGCCACAGCGCAGAAGTTCGCATCCTACACAACACATAAAGGACCCTCCTACGTTCCTCACACTATCACGGAACTGTCGCAATGACAGCGCTGTTGAATTTCTTTGTTTTGGCGCTGGCGTTGCGCCTCTCTGTTTGCCTTCCGTCCAGCGGCCACCCAGAACAGCCGGCACCCATGAAGCCTTCTGGCGAAGTCGGCGACCCCTCTCATCGCCACGCCTCCTCTGGAGGGGAGTCCGCGACGGGGGGTCAACACCAGAGCAACAACAGCAGCTCAAATAACGTTGCTAGTGGTGGGAGACAGGAAGTCGGCGACAAAGGAAAGGACACGGAAGAACATGGAGTGACGTCGTCGTCACCGCCTCCTGATATAGATCGATGCTTTTGGAAGAGGGACTATGCAAGTGGGTCTGACATGGTCCAAATGACGTCGTGGTGTGAATCAACTATAGTTGCGGCGCCGAACGGTACGAGCGATTCGGCACATATATCTAGTGCTATTCTTCTTCGTCACACTCCGAACTTTCCGAATCAGCTGTCTTTGCCCATTTCAAACGGCAAACACAATGCGAGAAGCAAAGCGGACAAACTAATTTTTTATACCCTTGGTATACTGTAGAACGGTTCTGGCGAAGGGTTTGACAATTTGCGAACGGCACATAGATGGATGGACAGTTCCCTCTTGCAGTGAATCGTCGTCGACTTGCCTTCGTCGATTCTTCCACCTATTGCATGTGGTCCACTGAATGCTCACAGGCAATGTTGCAGGGAGGGTTAATGGAACGGTTTCGCACATCACCAGCTCTCACTACAAAAAGTTGCTTCAGCGTACACTTCAGAGACTTTGCGAAACGCTTTTAACACTCAAAATATTCGTTGCATGCGTGCCGATTAGACGGCCGTTGCCTGGCGCATCAGATGACGTCCATTGCCTGATGAACCAGCCAATCAATCGCCGTCTCCGTCTACACAAGATGGTTGTCGCAAGTGCAAACAAGGGAAGGGGCACAGCCGCCTAAGCAATGCTCACCCCGCTTACAGTTGGCACTAAAATCTGCGCTGATCAACGCTTAGCACCGCTAATCAACGTTGCGCCAATGTCAATCCCCTACTCAGTTATCCTGTTGCAATGCAGTTATAAACGTTCAGCACTACACGAGCTGACCGCCGTGCAACGAAAGAAGCTGGAAACTTGCCTCTACGACTGGCTGAGTCAACAAGCGGACAAAGACTCCGAGGCTCCCAGAAGCCTGTACTACTACCCTCCTTTGAATAGCGACGACGACGACGATGCTACAGTCGAGCTGCGTCTTTCCTACCCGTCGTTCAAACGACTCGTCAAAGTTGGTAGCATCTCCAGTAATGAACGAGCAAAAATCCAGCTAATTACACAAATCGTCAAGTCGCGTCATTGAGAGCCACATCTGAAACGCTTCATTCAGCTTAAGGTCGGAAACCTCGTGGGAATGATAGGGATGGTCGAAGTGACTTGGATGGACCCTCGCATGCAATGGAGCGTCAGGGAGTGGCTCGTCAAAGACTTGACTCTGGATCGCCTGCACATTTGGATGCCCTTTCTGCACAGGCGAGCACAGGAGCTGCTTCCTTGCAGAACTTGTCACACACTGCAAAACTTCCAATAAGCGACCTGGTCGCATACTATTTCACCTACCCCTTTTAGGGAGCCACTTTTTAGAGAGGGGGGGGGGGGTCGAGTATATTAGAGGGGTAACTTATTGTGCAACGTAAGTCCGAGTCGTCTTCAGCATGCAGTTTTGCGTTGAAACTTGAAACCAGTATGTTTGTGTGTTTTGGCTGACTGGCAACTGAAGCACGATCAATCAATTATTGTCATGCTTGCGTTTCACATGATGGAGGGGCAGTATCTTTCGGCCAGTGTAGGATAGGTTTTCAACAGATAATAAGGCCGTTTATTGGAGGGAGGGGGGGGGGTGTCGCTTATCAGTTCATACCCTCTCTGGGTTCGCTTATTAAAATGGGTGGGGGGTCCTTCTTCTAGGGGGGGGGGGGGGGGGGGGCGCTTATTGAGGTTTTACGGTAGGCTATGCTCTTTCAGCGGCGTGCGGGAGCGCTTCCCCGCCTTTTCGCTTATCAGAAGGGTGCGGGTGGGCAGTGATGGGAGAGTGAGCGCCACGATGCTTTTGCTGGTGGCTCCAGGCTGCGAATGGGACGGAGAACACTTTCCACAAGACGGCAAACGCTGCTGCGAAACCCTGAGGGAGCGCCGCTTTGGGGAAGGGATCAGGTTGGCGGCGATTGCCACCAGTGGCAGACCCAGGATTTTAGAATACGGGGGGGGGGGGGGGGGGGAATTTTTGAGGCCACAGGGGACCAAGACGCTACAAAAGTGCATCAAAAAAATTGCGCCGCAAGCGAAAAATGGTTCCGATTTTGGCGTTTGCTACTACAAAATTGCATTGACATAGCGCCGCAGGCGAAAACTTTTGCCGATTTTGGCTTTTCGATTACAAAATTGCCTAAAAATTGCGCCGCAAGCGAAAATTTTGCCGATTCTAACCTTTTCAGGTTACAAAATTGCTACAAAATAGCGCCGCAGGCGAAACTTTTTTTCTCTGAACATGCTACCGCGCAAGATTTTTTTTCTTGGGAGAGGGATGGGGGGGGGGGGGGCGGTTTGGCCGAATGGGGGGTGGGGACGCACAACCGCCTCCCCGCCCCCCTAGATCCGCTACTGATTGGTACGTGTGTATATCAGTGCAGCCTTGTGGGTAACAGCCGGAGGTTCGATTCAAGGTTCAACGTCGTGGACGGCGACTTCGCGCTGAACGACGCCACCGCCGCGCAGAAGGAGTTCAGAGACGACGACGGCCAGCGATGGGTTCTCAAGGTATGTACGTACCTGACCGCTTCGCAGTATTGTGATTCGTACCATTCAACTTTTCATTTTCGGAGAGAAACAGGACAAAGGTTCATCGTTCTACCTCAGGCCTTTCGGATGACGAGCCCCTCCCCAGGTGCAATCAGACTGTGCGCCTCTCTGCAGAGGTCCTCCTACGCCCTTCGTCTGCTGACGACGCTGCCCGTCTACCTGTCGCTTCTTCTTCTGCTGCTGACACCCTTCATGGGCCCCATCAAGACGCAGAACCTGCTCAGAGTGGTCGTTCTCGCCTTCCTCTGCGCAGCCTTCGCTCTCACAGCCCTACAAGTGGCCGAGACCCACTTCGGGGAAGAGGCGCCCAGAATCTGTGAGTGGATGTGGGATTGGAAAGTGATATTGACACGCTAAAAACAGACTAATCTTTCACGCATGTTATAACACAGTACGCAGTGAGAAGTTTCTCACAGAAACACACGCAGCGGTGTGACTGTTTCTCTACAATTTAATAGTTCGCCTTGTCGCATCTCTGCCGCCCTTGCTTGCAGACAACTTCTACCGCTGGGCCACCATTGCTCTGGCGCTGCAGCTTCTGGTGGGTGTGGTGCTGCAGGCGCTGCAGCGCTTGCGCCGTCGCAGCTGCCCGCCCGCCCACTGGCTGCTGCAGAAGGCCCTGCAAGTGAATCGACGTCTACTCTGCTCGGGCCGCAGAGACGACGACGAAATGGAAGCAGAGTGGAAAGAGCTCTTCCTTGTTCTCAATAACGTCATAGCGTTTGCGTTCCTAGTGGCGCTAGTGGTGATTCTGCTGACGACTTGGGCTTTCTGAGACTGCTGCGGTCGTCGTACGCTGACTGCAGTGCAGCAACGAGTCAACGCGAGCATGGCATTCGCTTCGCAGCCTCTGTTCGTTCGGTGGAAGTTGTCTGGACAAAGCTTCAACGGCTTGTCAATGGTACAGAGCAGACACGCATGCCAGGGAAAACTTTCATATTATCTTCTTATGTTAGGCGGAACGGTATTTGGAGAATCCGTGTTTTAATGAAAGGAGCGCGCCCTGAAGTTGGTGGTCGAATTCGGTTCTGAAGCGCTGACAAGGAAACATAACCAGACTTTGGAGCGTCAATGCGGCCGGCGATAGATCAACATAGAGCAATGCCATGCTGGAACAATGCAATGTCTAGCGCTCAATTCAACCAAGTGTGAGCGACTGAAACGCAGGTTCATTCAGTGTTTTCAGAAGTCGATGTATACTGAGCAACCGACAAAGTGACTTTGAATTCCGGACTTATGTAGCTTAGGCTCAGGCTCAGGCTTAGGCTTAGGCTTAGGCTTAGGCTTAGGCTTAGGCTTAGGCTTAGGCTTAGGCTTAGGCTTAGGCTTAGGCTTAGGCTTAGGCTTAGGCTTAGGCTTAGGCTTAGGCTTAGGCTTAGGCTTAGGCTTAGGCTTAGGCTTAGGCTTAGGCTTAGGCTTAGGCTTAGGCTCGGGCTTAGCGTCAAGTTTGCGTGTTGGTCGGGTCGCATTCTACGAGTACGGGGAGCATCCTCCAGGAATCCACCCAACTCTCACACCCGGGGACGACTGTGACGACGCTGTCAGTTGGGTCTACAGTATATCAATTGGTGCAAAGTGGTGAAGGTATCCACTAATGGTGGTAAGGAGCTAAACCAGAGCGCTGGACAGCACCACTGTTGGTCAGATGAGAGTATCTGACAAAGATGAGAGTATCTGCCACTCGTAGGTTCCGGTTCCATTCCAATGTTTCGCATTGGCTAGGTAGGCATGACGGAAAGCAGCACTTGGCAATGGATCAATCGAATACATACTTATGCAGTGAAAAGCAAACTTTGGATCGACAAAGTCAGGAAGAGGAGATAGAGGAGGAGTCCTCAGGAATAGTCAGAGAATCATCAGTTCCATCTGAAGTGGATTATGGTTAGAATGCAACGACTGATTGGACGGCTCAGGTGAAATGTGGAATTAGAGGCCAGTTTGTAACCTCTACGCACATAGGTACATGCACACTTGGCCAGTTGGGAATGGGGCTTAGCTAAAGATCCATCTTCTCAGTGCCCCAAGTGGTTAGGCGATGTCTCAACCTTGGAAACGGGCTTGTAGCATGAGGCGCCGACGGCTGGTCGGGTGGGTAGGTACAACCGTAAGTGTTAGATGCAGAGAAGGATAGGTACAACCGAACCGACTGTACTGTTTCATGGCCGACTTCGAAGTGGATTCCACGCCAACACACACGCCGTTATGCTGGCTGACAGACTGCGTATCTGGCGACTGCCTTTCTTCAGTGCAAGGGTACTTCTACTTACTTGCTTACTTTCTCTTCAATGTCAGGCCGTCGTGAGCAAAGCCGATTCTCTGACGATGGTCAGAAACAGAGGAATGCCAACGACGAAGTAAATGCAGGCGAACATTCAATCCCCAAGCTGGCCTGCCCTAGTCTGTAACAACGCATGTGCGGACGAGATGTTTCACTGAGCGTTAGTTGGTTTGAGCAACTGACGTGGAAGCAATCGTATTTGATTGCTATATCGACTACACGCAGGGCTTGAAGGCTCGAGAATGTCGCAGACGCGAGTGATTGTTTTCGTGTTTGTTGTGTGTCAATTGGTTCCGTTCACTGAGTGGCGTTCACACGACGAGACGCTGAACAATTGCTGTCTCGTCCAATCACAGCTGATTGCACAGACCGACCGAATCGGTTCAGAGGCCGGACTTTCAGTTCACCGTCGAGCTGCTCTTTACCGTCAACGTGTGTCATGCTTCCTGATAGCACGCTTGGTGCACTTAGCCACTGGGCAGACAGAGCCCTATTTGAGAATGACGATGAAGTGGAACCAACGTGTCCTACTATACTATAATAAATTGTAGTATAATAGTATTTCATGTAAAAATGCCTAAAGGCAAAAAGGGGAATATGTTCCAAGTATGAAGCATGTAAAAGTAAGAGTATTAAACGATATTCCTATGGTGTAGCAAATGCGGCGCTTTGCGCCGCCCACCAATTTGTTAAGGAAAGAATAGTACCAGTATTGATTGAAAGAAAGCATTTTCGACTAAAATCATCCACACAAACTGCGCAAAGGTCACAACGACACGCTAGGGTGTGCCGAATATGTTACCGCGTGTCGTTGTGACCTTTGCGCAGTTTGTGTGGATGATTTTAGTCGAAAATGCTTTCTTTCAATCAATACTGGAACTATTCTTTCCTTAAAAAATTGGTGGGCGGCGCAAAGCGCCGCATTTGCTACACCATAGGAATATCGTTTAATACTCTTACTTTTACATGCTTCATACTTGGAACATATTCCCCTTTCTGCCTTTAGGCATTTTTACATGAAATACTCTTACTTTTTGATTGGCGGCGCCAATCAACCCACGTTACCGATGTAGGCCACCTTGAGACACGACTGTAAAGGCTCTCGTACGAGTTTGACATATTTTGGTAACGTACGGGACGAGCAGGGCAATTTGGTAACACGCATGCAGGGCCTCCTGAACGAGCGGGGGCACTTTGAGGGGCGCACAAAGCGAACAGGACAATTATGGGACACATATGCAGGGCCTCCTGAACGAGCGGGGGCACTTTGAGGCACGCACAAAACTTAACAGGACAATTTTGGGACACCTATGCAGGGCCTCCTGCACGAGCGGGGGCACTTTGAGGCACGCACAAAGCGAACAGGACAATTTTGGGACACCTATGCAGGGCCTCCTGGACAAGCGGGGGCACTTTGAGGCACGCTCAAAACTTAACAGGACAATTTTGGGACACCTATGCAGGGCCTCCTGAACGAGCGGGGGCACTTTGAGGCACGCACAAAGCGAACAGGACAATTTTGGGACACATATGCAGGGCCTCCTGAACGAGCGGGGGCACTTTGAGGCACGCACAAAGCGAACAGGACAATTTTGGGACACCTATGCAGGGCCTCCTGAACGAGCGGGGGCACTTTGAGGCGCGCACAAAGCGAACAGGACAATTTTGGGACACCTATGCAGGGCCTCCTGAACGAGCGGGGGCACTTTGAGGCACGCACAAAGCGAACAGGACAATTTTGGGACACCTATGCAGGGCCTCCTGAACGAGCGGGGGCACTTTGAGGCGCGCACAAAGCGAACAGGACAATTATGGGACACATATGCAGGGCCTCCTGAACGAGCGGGGGCACTTTGAGGCACGCACAAAACTTAACAGGACAATTTTGGGACACCTATGCAGGGCCTCCTGCACGAGCGGGGGCACTTTGAGGCACGCACAAAGCGAACAGGACAATTTTGGGACACCTATGCAGGGCCTCCTGGACAAGCGGGGGCACTTTGAGGCACGCTCAAAACTTAACAGGACAATTTTGGGACACCTATGCAGGGCCTCCTGAACGAGCGGGGGCACTTTGAGGCACGCACAAAGCGAACAGGACAACTTTGGGACACATATGCAGGGCCTCCTGAACGAGCGGGGGCACTTTGAGGCACGCACAAAGCGAACAGGACAATTTTGGGACACCTATGCAGGGCCTCCTGAACGAGCGGGGGCACTTTGAGGCGCACACAAAGCGAACAGGACAATTTTGGGACACCTATGCAGGGCCTCCTGAACGAGCGGGGGCACTTTGAGGCACGCACAAAGCGAACAGGACAATTTTGGGACACCTATGCAGGGCCTCCGGAACGAGCGGGGGCACTTTGAGGCACGCACAAAACTTAACAGGACAATTTTGGGACACCTATGCAGGGCCTCCTGAACGAGCGGGGGCACTTTGAGGCACGCGCAAAGCGAACAGGACAATTTTGGGACACCTATGCAGGGCCTCCTGAACGAGCGGGGGCACTTTGAGGCACGCACAAAGCGAACAGGACAATTTTGGGACACCTATGCAGGGCCTCCTGAACGAGCGGGGGCACTTTGAGGCACGCACAAAGCGAACAGGACAATTTTGGGACACCTATGTAGGGCCTCCTAAACGAGCGGGGGCACTTTGAGGCACGCACAAAGCGAACAGGACAATTTTGGGACACCTATGCAGGGCCTCCTGAACGAGCGGGGGCACTTTGAGGCACGCACAAAGCGAACAGGACAATTTTGGGACACCTATGCAGGGCCTCCTGAACGAGCGGGGGCACTTTGAGGCACGCACAAAGCGAACAGGACAATTTTGGGACACCTATGCAGGGCCTGAACGAGCGGGGGCACTTTGAGGCACGCGCAAAACTTAACAGGACAATTTTGGGACACCTATGCAGGGCCTCCTGAACAAGCGGGACACTTCGGGGGTTGGTGTTATATGCGCGCAACCATCGGTGGGAAGAATGGAAGGCGACTGGACGAGATCCTGATTGATGGACGTTAGAGCGTGATCTGGAGGAGGAGGAGAAGAAGGAGAAGGAGAAGACGGAGAAGAATTCACCCCCCGCCCGTGGGACAAGAAACGCGCCGTGATCCTTTTTGCGGATGTAACTTTTGCTACACTGTACCGATTTTCACCAAATTTGGAATTGAATCTATTTATGATAAAGTCCTTTAGTGTGCCAAATTTCATCCACTTCCGTTTAGTACAGCCCGAGAAACAAACATCGTGACGATGGGAAAAGGTGCGCGCGGCCTTCATGGAACATATTATGGTTTGGCGTTGCCGCGCCAACCATGATAGTATAGTATAGTATAGTATAGTATAGTATAGTATAGTATAGTATAGTATAGTATAGTATAGTATAGTATAGTATAGTATAGTATAGTATAGCATACTATACTATACTACAATTCAGACTGGAATTGTATTATTGCACTATACTATACTACAATTCGGCCTATACTTTTGTAGTATAGAGGAAAGCGGTAAATTCTTCAAAAATGTATGAGTTTATGATTCATATATAGCCATTTTGATGTCTTGAGACTGCTAGTTGACTCATCACATGCCACGAATTATGATAATACAGCTTTACTATTTCTCCTACCAAATGTATTTGAACAAGATTTACAGCAATTGGCCCCTATTCTAGCCGTTATTGGTACCTCTATGCTACAATTAGAATTGTAGCACTATACTACAATGCATTTCCAGGACGCCACACTATACTATACTATACTACAATAAGAATCTGTAGGGCTATACCATACTATACTATACTACAATTCATTTTGAAGTGTAGTAGGGCACGTTGAGTGGAACAGCATCACGTCAGTCTTGGAGGGAACGACGCCGCGCATTGCACCTCACTTTCTCATGGGGGGGGGGGGGGGGGGGTGGAGTCTTGCTCTTCTGTAAACTTTGACTAAATGGGTTGGTTGTAATACAGCATCGCATAGTTTGTTATTCGAGGCACTTCGCAATGCTGTACCATATAGACTATACATGTACTAGACTCTGTCTGTAACATCTTTGATTTCCTGTTGGCACTGTAACGACGACAGCATTGCGAGCGACGGCGTAGCTGCCCTATTGTTGTCTGTTATGCCTGCATGCAACACTCACCGTTGTTTTTCGCTTCCCTTTTGGATTTTTTCCGTTGTTTTTCACAATATGC
>JASAMZ010000876.1:0-13364 GCA_030248115.1 Linhomoeus sp. GSCO2_2 | reverse complement strand
CAGCCTGAATTCTGTCGCTGCTGTTCGTTCAGTTACGTATTGCTAGAAAAAGTAAAGAATTCATGACATCAAGTGTATGGCATGCAAAATTCGGTTAGGATCGCAATGGAGCACAGACCTGTATGAGGGGCAGCACGTAGCACAGTGCCGTGCCGAAGAACCATACTTTGGCCAAGGCTGCCACGGGCGTGATCAAGTTGGAGAAGACGGAGACTGTGAGATCGGAGGAGCTCAGACTCACGATGAACAGGTTGCGCACGGACCTGAGTGGAAACATTGATGTAGATATTTGAAATGAGACTGTGGTGATCGAAAATCGGAATTTAGATCAAATATGCCCAATTTGGCCTGGATTGACAAGAGGGTCAATTTTGTAGGTGCGTTGCCAAGTTAAGTTCGTTCAAGATGTTCTGTCAATCAGATCACAAACGCTAGTCACACATTCGATACAGCGCGTGTATTTGTGAGTATAGAGCGCCCAGGAGCGAGAATTCAATTGGCTTAAAATCGCCGCAGGAAATCAATACCGTTGACAAATCAACGCCGACAAACCTGAGCCTGCGATTCCTCAGAATGGCCAGGATGACTACTGTGTTCCCCAGCACTCCAGAAGTGAACGTGCAGAGGTACAGGAACCCAAATACGGCCCATACGCCCGGTCTTGTCGTCATGTCGCCGCTGCGCTCCCACAGCAGCTGGTTGACGTCCACGCAGGCGTTGTCCGACTTCGACTGGTTGGCGCGGTAGCCGCCGGCGCCCGAATCGGCCATGACTGTCACTGCTGTGTACTTGGCTTCTTCGCGAGCTATGTATGCTGCTGAAACAAGTGGCTAGGAGAGCGGGCGGATAAACAGGCCACTTTGAGAGAGAGCGAGACAGAAAACACAGCTTGATGGAGGGGCGGCGGAGTCGACTTAATGACTCGCCGAGGGGGCAGGCGCTCGAGTGAGCTAGCGAAAGAGTGAGAGTGAGAGAGAGAGAGCGCTTCCTTCCAGCGGAAGCGCACAATTTCGCCGGGTGACGACACGCGACGCTCGCCGAGAGGCACGGACGGAGTTTGGAGGGGGGAAGGGAAGGACATTAAAATAGTAGCCGGCGAATGAGAAGCTCTCAAGTCAAAACTGCCACTATGGCACGACTACGGCTGGTTCTATTCCTAGACCCGCTCCGCCTGTCAATTAGAGTACACTCTAGCGCGCTCGCTTCTTCTTCCACAGACCAAAACATCCGGACGCCCATTCCACAAGGAGGTGGGGAAGGGCGACCAGGCGGCGCCAATTAAACCGAGACCATGGATAGAACCCGCTCCCACGCGGAAAGAGGCGCCTCGCCTCTGCCGGTAGAGTGCAGCGCGCGATAAGCCAATTAATCAATCGCCAGTATCCATTTCGACACTGTACCCCCCCCCCCCCCCAACCATTGCAACACAATTCATCCCAACCTCCCTCCGAATACCTGCTACGCAATTCACAAACCTCCCTCCTTTGCTCCTGATCCACGCTACAGTATTCGTGTAACGCAGCGCAGCGCGCATTTGGAGCTGCGTCACGGCAACACGTGCGTGCGTCACAGTCGCGACAACACAGGGCAACAGTCCGGCTGCGAGGGCAAAAGAGCTGCCGACGAAAGAACGTGTCGCGCCCAAAGGGGGCCCAGTGGACCCAGAAACTCTCTGAGTGAATCAATAGGTCTGGGAGGGAGTTAGCGGGGCGCGAGGGAGCGGAAGCGGTCGCGCTTCCCTTCCGCCGCCTTTGCGCGTAGCCGCCTTGCGTCAAACGGCTCAATTAGGCCGCCGTTTATGCCTCCTCCGAGCGTTGTCTGCCTCTGTGGGGTCGTGACACTTTCCTGCTGCTAAGGAGCTCGTAACGAGGCAATCCTCCGTTTCCTGACGTGGAAAGATTCCTCTATTTCCTACCAAACCTACGATATACATAGTCTGGCCGCGCAGACAACATGCGTAGATTACCAAATATTCCCTGGCGCAGTGGGTTTCCGTAATCTACAACTGCTCACTCTAGCTTCACAAGACACTAAACTGAAGTGCCAATAACTTGGAAGCCCCAGTAACGGACGGGAGTGCGTGTGTGTGTGTGTACCTATGTATGTAGGTGAATACTCGACGAGCTGCGGCGCGCCGAAACATGCTACATGCATACTTTAGTGGAGGGATTGCGTTTCAAGAGGGTTGAGGGGCTGGGGGTGCCCTTGTGAAGCACACAAGTGCGGGGCACTCGAACCGTCAACCAAAATGGCAAAACAGTTCGTTTTCGTTGGATGACGACGGGCTGTCGTTTCGAATCGACACGCAAGCCCGTCAGTGATACGAGTGGGAGAAATGGCAGGTGTCCTATCGGCCGTCATGTTCAATTATGCAGACTGTTTGTTCTGGTGGTGGTTGGGAGAGGTATCCGACTGTCTGCGGCAAAAGATGCCCTTGGTGAAAAGGTACGCGCTATTCAATTAAGCTGAAGGCTAAGTCAGTCAAATATCTTTCTGGCTGCCATTCTTCATCTGGATTCCATGCACACCACATGTAGCCGGTTGAAGTTTAAGCGTGATTTCAAACGATTAGATGCAACGAACAGAAACTATTGTAACATCGTCTTCTCTTGCCAAAGTGAGGAACAGGAAGAGGGGACTAATCAGAGTGAATACGGCAACAGCCCTTTCTTTGCGCAAGGCCATGCGGGGAAACGCACGCGTCGCATCCGAATGTGGACATGGCCTTGAACCAAGTGATGCTACTTTCTGTTCGCCGCATAAAACAGATTGAATTTTTGTACATAGTCGGTAGTAGAGAGGTGCCATTGAACCGCCATGTTGACTCAACCTGGCCATGGTTTGACGGCATGATTTGACCGTTTGGGCGTTTTTTCGCCCGGCCTCAGCCGGGCGACACCCTAGGAGAGCTCGGCGTGCGTGCGTGCGTACGTACGTACGTGCGTACGTACGTGCGTAACGCTCTCGGATCTCGGCGTTGGAAAGACGTAGAGAAACGATCTTGGGCTCTACGAATAGGTCTCGACTCACTGATCATTCCGCTAAGAGAAGTCGAGATTCAAAAGTTTGAATTGCGCGCGCTACAGTACCCTGAAGGTCAAAGCGCAAAACGGCTCTAGCTCGCTCGTGTTACGTCGTAGAGCGGCAATCGACACGTCAGATGAAAGCTCACGACGCGTTCTTTCATGTGACTGCAAAAGTTGTTTCAATTACGCAAACACGCACCGCCGAAAACGCCATTATCGACATTTTGACGCTAAAATCGTTCTAACTCGCTAAACTTGCGTCGTAGAGAGACAATCTCGAGGTCAGTGGATAGCTCTCGACTCGCTGATCATTTGTTCTCCCATTGGTCGAAACTCAAAAATTTGAATTTCGCGAGTTACAGTAACCCGAAGGTTTATAACGAAAAACGGCTCTAACTCGTCTGTCTTGCGTCGTAGAGAGGTGATCTTGAGCACCTTGGATAGCTCTGGACTCATTGATCATTTGTTCTCCCATTGGTCGAAACTCAAAGTTTAAATTTCGCGAGTTACAGTAACCCAAATGTCCGAAAACGCAAAACGGCTCTAACTCGCTCGTTTACGTCGTAGAGCGGCGATCGACACGTCAGGTGAAAGCTCTCGACGTGTTCTTTCATGCGGCAGCAACAATTTTTAACACTACGCAAATACGCACCACGGGAAACGCCATTCTCGAGATTTCAACACTAAAATCGCTCTAACTCGCTTGATTTGCGTCGTAGAGAGACGATCTCGAGCTCAGTGGATAGCTAACGACTCACGGATTATTTGCGAAACTTGAAAATTTGAATTTCGTGAATTACAGTAACTCAAAGGTGTAAAAACACAAAACGGCTTTAACTTGCTTAACTTGCTCGTGTTACGTCATAGAGCGGCAATCGACACATTAATTTTAAGCTCTCGGCGTTCTCTTTCATGTGCCAGCAAACATTTTGTAATTAACTAAAACAAGCACCACAAAAACAATAGTTTTGAGTTTTACTCTGGAACTTCTGAATTTCTCATGTTGGGATTAGAGCGACACTCGGCACGCCATTCCAAGGCTCGCTACGTACTACACGCGCCAAGAACAAGCTTTGTCTAAAAACTGTGGCACCACGTTGGCATCAGTGTAAACTTGAGAGCGTGTGCGGGATAATGTGCACTGGATAGTGAAGTGCCGCTAGACATTTAGTCGACAATCTGGTGGGGTATAGCCGCAATTGGTCTTGGATTTGTTTGTGGTACCTGATCCACATATGGATCAGAAGATTCGCCGCAGGCACACTTTGCGCTTATAATAGTGGCAACTGATCCATAAATGGATCAGAGAAATTCGCCGCAGGCACACAGTGCAATGAAAGCGTCTAAATGAGACGACGCCCTATTGAAAAGGGTATAAATGGGACGACGCCCCATTGAAAAGGGTATAAATGGGACGACGCCCTATTCTTTTGGGCTTAGTGCTCGATGCATCCACACAAAGATATGTTGAAATTTAAGCTGCTTGAAATTGTCGAAATTTGAAAATTCTGACAAAAACCTTGAAAATATACCTAAATTCTTCAATTATAAAATCTAGAACTATTTGCTAATTACTTGACAGACTATGGTCGACACATCCGTGAAAAGAAGTTGTGAAATTGAAGCTGTTTGAAATTGTCGAAATTTGTGGATTTTAACAAAATTCTTAAAAATATCCCAAATTTCGTTAATTATATTCGCTGAAACTATTTGCTAAATACTTGGCGGACTATGCTCGATACATCGGTGCAAAGAAGTTTTGAAATTTAAGCTGTTTGAATTTGTCAAAATTTGGGAATTTTGACAAAAACCTTGAAAATATCCCTAATTTGGTGATTTCCAAAATCCGAAACTATGTCACAAATTCATCGCGTCATACGCCCTTTCCATTTCAGCAAAAACTTTGCCGATACGACTTGTAAATAAAAGTGTCATTTTTGACATTTTCGTATTTTAATTGTAAATATCTCGAAATAGCGAAATTAGCAACAGAAACGGACAACGGCACGTTACTCAGCGCATTCGACTCCATCGGGTGGCACTAACCGTCATGTCTAGTTGTTCCGGACACACCCACGGAGGAACGAACAGACAAGAGCGTCCGTATATATACTCGCCGCCCTGGGGGGCGGCGAAAAAATAAACTTCGTTTTGCTCCATGGACAGAAGTACGACACGGCTTGATTGCTCATAGTGCGTTCTTTTGTGCTCTGCCATATGTTTGTCAAAACTTTGACAAGTTTTTGTCAGTTTTTTAAAAGCGTTACTCAAAAGAGGGATTTTCTTGCTCTAAAAACCAAATCCCGGGCGATAGCAATATTGCTAAGCAATACCCTCTTGCGAAGGGGGAGCTCGTGAAGCGGAGCAATACGGGCGATGAGCTCTCGCACTCTCTACAGAAAGGACGCAACTCTATGCAATGTCAGTCAGAATACAAACTCAACTTTTTAATACCGGAGCTTGTTCGCTTGTGTTTTCGCGTGCATGGGCGGTCAGTTCCATCTCATGGGCCACCAACACTACAGCGATTTAAAGGATTAACATACATACAGTACCCCACCCCTCATCCACTTTCTCCCCTCTTTTCAGAAAGTCCCTTCCTCTACGCAGTGATGGAGCGCTTCCAGAGGACCTTCCGCTCCAGTTCCACGGACAATTTATTCGGTCCCACACTGGTCACACAATTGGCGGCGGAATTCCAGCGAAAACGCGTGGATCCCAGTCTTCTGCGCGTTCTTCCCAGTCGCTACGTCTATCCAATTGAGTACACTGAAGCAGAGAGACTGTTCCAAAGAGGGACGCTCGAGGACCTCGGCCGTTTCCGCTCGAGACCACTTACAGTACACCTGTGGCGGAATAGAATGCGCACGTTTCACGGTGGAGTGAAGGCCGTACCGGAGGGAAGCGTGTTGGAAGCGGTGGTCAGACACAGTTGCCCCGAGCTGCTGCGTCTGCGCAGCTTCATACTGGCGTGACAGGCGCACGCACGCACGGACTGATTGACATAGTTTGAACTTGTGAAGATACTGTTGTCTAAACTCGTGAGTCGCGTGGTGATCTCGCGAAAAGGTTGATACTCATTTGTAAGGAAGCTACATGGAAGCTGTTTCATAGCTTCCGCTAGAAGAGGCTCACAGGCGGCCCAATTATTAGACACGGCGCAAAACACAGACGCACTGTGGTAATAAACACCAGTGGAACAGACGAAGAGAAACAAACAGGAACTTCGCATTCACTCGCTCATTGACGTCAGCAGCCCACCAAGGTTTCTCACCACACAAAGTTAGCCAACTAGGTACCATGGGCGGTCGGCGCTGGAATTCGATGCGTCAACGGATTCGAGTATTAACGTGCGGTATCGATACGCTTGTTGATCCCCGTGCGTGCGTGGGACAATGAGTGTGCATGCACCGATTCAATAGTAGATAAGCGCCTTAATTTCGGGCTGTAGAGCACACAACGAAAGGAGCAACTTTGCTGTTTCGTCCTTCAAGCGAAGCAGAAATGCAGAGGCTCCCGGCTCAAATAACCGCATCAAAGCTCGGCTTAGCGTGATCGCGTTACAGACCTCTTGGATCCATGCGTAGCCACGCCCACGTCAGAGCATTATCTTTGTATCCACAGCGCAAACAGTAGCAAGTGCATCAGCAGACGCAAACGCATTATGGAGCGAGGTGAACAACCGCAACAACTACTGTGCACCCTACTGTAGCGACCCTACCGTACATCACTCATTTGAATTTGGAGCTTGACGGAACTGGAAACTTGTGTTCCCAGTGAACTCACTGAAAGGATCAAATGTGGTCACGAAGGCGGCACGTTTCACTAACCTTTCCCATCTTCTTGACCACTTCGATAGCCATCTTAACTGCATACTGAAGATACCCTAAATACTCAGACAATCCCCCCCCCCCCGCCCTTCCTAAGCGTCGACGGCGTGCTGGACAAGGCGGAGATGAAGAGGATGGCTTATTGGAGTATTTGCGGTACTGTTTGTCTGCGTTGCGTTGCCTACAGTACTGCCTTTGCTTGCGCCAACATTCACGATGGGAACTACAGTATGCTATCCAATACATCGACAGTGGCACCAAGTACTGTTCTGCGAAATGCTCCCTAAGGTCTCTGCCAAGAGAGAATTGGCCTTGAAAGCGTCTGAATCGAAGAAGTAAAAGACGTCGCCATTCGACACGACCTCGATGAAGAGTGGCGATCCGAGTGCCACCCGGACGTCCGAGCGTCGGGCGACCTGCCTCGGTCTACCAAGTGTCAACCAATCTAGGGCTAGGCTGCTGTCGACACCGGCGAATCGAACTATCGGGCGTGCCTCGTCGACTGCGTAATGTAGTGGCACTTGGGTAGGGCGTCATTGCCGCGATCGATCGCTTCGTTTCGAATTCGGCACCGCGTTGTGTCGCAGCAGAAGTCAGTTACGACGCGAACCCCGATCGGCGAGGGCAATTCGACGCCAGACATGACACATGAGAGCCATTTGAACTGCGAGCCATTTCATGCGCGAACCGAGCCGAGAGTACGGCAGATAGAGAGGCAGGCGGGGAGCGTGACCGCAAGGCGACAACTTGATTGCCGGCCTTCGGCGCGGCTCGCGCGCCGCCGGCCCCTTGAAAGGAACACATTTTTCTCTTTCTTTTATGCGAGAGGCGTTCCGCAACCCGGCGGACTTTTTTGCCGCCTTCGGGCCAGACTCCGCGCCTTCTTCGGCGAGCGAGCGCCGCGGCGCTAATCGATCGTGAAATAACCCACTTTTGCCGAGCGCGCGATCGCGCGCAGTGGACGTCCCGCGTCGCGCGCGCGCGCGCTCGCGGCGCGGTGTCACGCGCGCCCGTGCCCCCTTGGCTGCCCCCTCTTATGTCTCTCTACCTCCCTCCCCTGTTGCTGGCCACTTGCGTGGCAGGGGGGGGGGGAAGGAGGGGGGAATTGTCCGAGCGAATCGGTGTCCAACAACTGTCCGCTTGAATCGCCGTCGTCGTCGTCGTCGCCGCCGTCCCGCCGGCTGGCTCTCGCCTCTGCGTGCGCGCTCATACTATGCGCGCACGAACGCTCGGGCTCAGGCACAGCAGCACCCGTACCCTTCTGAAGGATTCTTGAAAACACGCGTCGAATTAGGGTGGCGCGCCGGCGCCTCCACCAACTGAGCAGCGGCGCGTTTTGCCGTCGCCCGCCCCTCCTTCCTCAGCGGAAGACGTGTGTGCGTCCCCGCTGATCACTACTGGTGCCCCCTTCCCCTTCTTCTTGTCTACTTGATCCAGACGGCCGCTCGTGTCGGGGTCACAGCAGCCGCGTGTGTGCGCGTGTTCGCGAACGCGCAGCAGGCCACTTGTGAGCCCGGCGAAACGGAAGGAGGCGAGAGAAGACCGCTACGGGCGCCCTTGCCGCCACCCCGGCCGCATTCTTCGCCCGGAAGGAGAGGAGCCCTCCTACGTATCGTCGATTCGACATCTCGGTGCTACCGCGAATCGGACTCGGACGCCATGCACAACGGCGGCGCTGGCGCACTTCGTCCTTCGATGGCGCCCCCGCAGCAGGCGCAGCAGCCACAGCCGACGGTGGTCGGCCACCAGCGGTGCTCGCTGGGTCAGACGCCCACGCGCCTCTTCCACTACTGCTACGTGTGCAACACACAGCTGAACAGTTGCAAGCAGGCGCTGCTCCACTGCAGTGGCAAGCGCCATCTCAAGAAGCTCCAGTTCCTCCAGGGCAGGGCGCCCCACTCTCTGGCAGGTTGGTGGTGGTGGGGGGGGGGGGGGGCTCGTTCGATGTTGGAATCCAGCGGCGTCAAGCTGCGTTGAGCCGGTGCAACAACAGGACGCGCCCTAACCTCTCACTCGTTCAGGTTTCGTGGATCCTCAGGCGCCGCTGGCCTGCCACGCGCCCTCCGCCGGGCCTCGCGTGGCTCCCGGGAACCCGCCTCCGCCTATGGCCCAGCCCCAGCCCATCTGTGCCGGGACGGTGCCCTTTGTGGCCGGCGCCCAGCGGCATTACGGCAGTCCTCCGCCACTAATTCCCTGCGCCCCGGGGTCCCAGGGGCCCCAGCCGCTCTTCGGTCGTCCCCAGCAACCGCCGGTGCGCCACGCGCTGTCCACGCAAGGCCACGCGCCGCCCATTCATGACAACGCCGGCTGGCTCTACCCCATGCTGGCGCCACAATTGAAGCCCCAGCCCCTCATGGGAGCAGGCGGCCAGGCGCATTTGCAACGGCCTCCGCGCCTGGAGCCACCCGGCTCCTTCCAGATGGTCGCTGGCCCACATGGTCAGTCCTCAGGGCTGGAGCATGGCGCCAGCCTGGTCCCACTGGCCTACCACCACCAGTACGCGGCCCACTGCTCCTCGCCCATGCGCAGCGTTGACAGCAGCAGCGCCGGCTACACTGCTCAGACCAGCAGTCACAGGTGTGCAAGACGTCTTGCTCACGAATGTGTACCACAGCGAAAACTGCGTGGTTTCTGTGGGGAAGCATCAAGTCTTGTGATTGGCTCACACATGCTCCACAATGAACTACTTCATCGTTTCTCTACCGTGTGTACCGTGTGTCAGCGAGATGTCTCTCTGAGGAGCTGGTCTATCTTTGACATGCAACTGGATGAATGTATTCAACAAATTGCTCCACTTCGAATTATCAACTTCAGGTCCTCTGTTGTCATTAGCCCTACCAGTCTGACCAGCGAACCCAGTAGTTCGACCCAGTCCCGGTCCGGCGAGGGCTCCTACCGTTGTCTGGTCTGCGCCCAGGCGTTCGACACAGGCAGCCAGCTGAGGGGCCACCTGCAGGCCGAAAGCCACTTCACCAACGTCGGCCGGAGACCGCAAATGAAACTGGGTCAGTTTTAAAGCCGTTGGACCAGTTTTGTGTCACGTCAGAGTGTTTGTGGCTTACTGTCGTCAACTGTGGTAGTGTGGTGGCCTGGCTTGTCCACTCGCTGTCCGCCGCGGCTGCCATCCGTTGCCCGTTGTCGAGCGGCGCGTTGAGTGATGCGGCTCCCATTCGACCAGTTCCCCTTATCCCTACCGGTTGAGCGGGGATGTCGCACAATCGAGCGTTTGCGTTGCTCTCACAAGTGAAATGTAGAAAGATTGTACGGTTGCCATGCCGCGCGCGATTTTGTTGAACGTGTGCTTTTACGTAGTCCGCCAACTTCAGCTCCGATAGGGAACGCCGCCCCATCAGCAGCGTGTCCTGAGTCCGGCTACGAAAGCGCCAACGCCGACGCCGCAACCACGACGAACGATGAGAAGTCTTCCGGTGATTCGCCCGCTGAGAGCACAAGTGGAAGCCGGCCAAAAATCCTGGTGAGATTGTGCGTGCTTCTCTTCATGCTTAGAGGAAGGCGCGGAGTTTGACCAGAAAGATCCCCCCGCGCCTCAGCACACTAGACCCCCACCTCCTTCGATAGGCGAAAGAACTTCAAAATAAGAAATTGGTTTCATACGGTGCCGAGAAAATGGATTTAAGATTTTTTGCTCCTTTCTGGATACCTCCTCCCCCATCCTCCCCTCTCCCACAGATGCCAAGCTCGCAACGCGGTTCAGGGAAACTTGTGACTTGCCAAATGCGTAGAAAACGCGGGCGATCATAACAGGCAGCTCGCGTAACCGATCGCGTTGTGCTTGGTACCATTCAAAAGCCTAAGAAGTGGTCTTTGAAACAAGCCATGTCTGATCAAAAAATTTGCAGGGACGTGTGAGTTATAGCCGATGCAAATGGTGCGCTTTTACTGGGACACCCTGTACTGTATAAGTGTGCAATCAACGAGAGCGCCTTCAGAGAAAGGACGAGCGCTGGATCGACGATATGAGAGCAAGTCTGGACGAGACTTCTTCCATCAGCGGCCTGTTGACTCTGGACTGCGGCCGGCGGGAGGAGCCAATTCGATCCGCGTTGTCACTATAGAGGACTTCGAATGACAGCCGAGCTGGATACAGTATATTTTGGGACTCGCTGTACGTATTGAACGTTCATGCGTATTTTAAACCGCTTTGCTCTCACTGAAGTTTGAACAAGGTATCAGTCGGTTCTCGGTTGGCTGAACCCACACACTGCGACAGATGGGGTGGTGAGTGTACTACTTGTAGCTGTGTTTGCTTGGACATGGTTATTATACCTGCCGTTTTTGGAAGCGGTTTGTATGACTTGGGGTCGGGCAAGCAGCAGAGCTTGCCAGTTGACGCTGTGGCACGAGATTCCTGTACCCAATGACAAGCAAAACTGGGTTCGGGTCACATAAGGTACTCTGGATTCTTGTTTCGTGTGATCTGTTGAAGTGTCGTATCTCTTTGGTCAGCTCTTCTGGACGGCGACTATGCACATGTGTATGCACAGCGCGAGTTGGAGTGGGGAGGGGGAGGAGGAGTCGATGTAAAGCCTGATTTGACCTTAGCTACACGGACCAGCTTTAGCGGTCTTACAAAGTATCAAGGTATACAATCAAATTACGCATTGGCGGAGCGGTAGGTACAAATTGGAGTCAATATCGCCGCTCCCTTGCCCTGCCCGTCCCACCGTCTTCTTACAATACCTTCAGTGATAGTGTAGTGACCTACCTCAAGGGGTGTTCGGGGCGTGAGGGTGGGGGGGGGGGGGGGGGGGGGGTGCCTGTGCTGTTGGTGGGTATCACATACGGGAAGTAGCGCAGTAAGTTGTCGATCAATCATGGCCGATTCAAGAACTTGAGAGTAGTGGTGGCAATTTTCCAAAAATAAAACTAAGTAAGTAACTAAGTAAGTACTTAGTTTTTCAGAAAACTAAGTAAAACTAAGTAAGTAAAGCGTACTTACTTAGTTTCTAACAAAACTAAGTAAGTACTTGAAAAATCCAAGTAAACTAAGTAAGTAAACTGAGTAAGCAAATATTCCACAATGGAAGCAGAAATGGCCTTAGAAATGCTGGCAAAATGTTAACTCGAGGTTAGCAGGGCCGCAAATGGTCTCTAAGACAACGTTGTTGGGCAATTTTGACATTCTTTGAGGGGCTCATCGTAGAAAGCCCAGTGCAAACCCTGCAATCTGCGAATACTCAGCGCTAAAATAGGCCAAAATGCCAAGAATTCGGCTTACTTAGTTTCTTACTTGGTTTCCATAAACTAAGTAAAACTAAGTAAGTATGAAAAAGTACTTAGTAATTTTCACAAAACTAAGTAAGTACGGGCCTCGAAAACTAAGTATGAGTACGAGTAAGTATACTTAGTTTTCCAAAAATATAACTAAGTAAGTAAGAAACTAAGTACTCAGTTTCAAAATAACTAAGTAAAACTAAGTAAGTACTTACTTAGTTTTAAGCTGCCACCACTACTTGAGAGAACACTCGAAACACCACATGGACTTTTTCGTTCATATTCTCGCGTCCTCGCGCAAAGGCACTAACGAAGAAAGCTCAGGTCGCTTTGTTTGTGTCGGATCGGCGTTTCCTCCTCCACTCTCTGCCACTCCCGTCAGATTCCCAGATGGCGAATCAGCGCGCGCCGTCTGCTATGTCTCACTCTGACGCTGTACACGTTCAGGAATGACTGGCGTGCAGTGCCGTTTTCCAAAGACGCTGGCAGACGGACACACGTGTCCAACGGACAGTTTTCTAGGCGCGTCTCGCATAATTATATGGCGCGACTGCAGCCAGCCCTCGTAGTAACAAGCTGTGTGTGTAAAAAGTTCAACCTATACTTTGTGTCTGTCAAATTTTGGTGAACAGTATAGTGAACTTTGTACACATCGTTAGCCGCATCTGGAGAAAGTGTCTTGAGAATGTGTACCTTAATGCCAAGTGCAGCTATCCCCACGATACGGTTGTCTGTACAGCTGATCTGAAGCTTGTACGAAGGCGGTGGGACGGGCAAGGGAGCGGCGATATTGACTCCAATTTGTACCGCTCCGCCAATGCGTAATTTGATTGTATACCTTGATACTTTGTCAGACCGCTAAAGCTGGTGTGTAGCTAAGGTCAAATCAGGCTTTACATCTAGTCCTCCCCCCCCCCCCCCTCCCCACTCCAACTCGCGCTGTGCATATGTGCATAGTAGTGTCCGTGCAGAAGAGCTGACCAAAGAGGTGCGACACTTCAACAAATCACACGAAACAAGAATCCAGAGTACCTTATGTGACCCGAACCCAGCTTTGCTTGTCATTGGGTATCTTGTCATTGGGTATCATTGGGAATCTCATGCCACAGCGTCAACTGGCACGCTCTGCTGCTTGCCCGACCCCAAGTCATACAAACCGCTTCCAAAAACGGCAGCTATAATAACCAAGTCCAAGCAAACACAGCTACAAGTAGTACACTCACCACCCCATCTATTGTATCGCAGGGTGTGGGTTCAGCCAACCGAGTACCGA
>JASAMZ010000875.1:0-20695 GCA_030248115.1 Linhomoeus sp. GSCO2_2 | reverse complement strand
AGTACCAAAACAGCACCAACCAAGCAGGCTGATGAGCTCTTCCGGGAGGTAGGCGTCGCCGCCTCCGTCGTCCAGGTCGTCGCCGTCGTCCTCCTCTCTGGAGAGCAGGTTGTTGACGGCCTCGTTGACGTTGAGGTTGGTCCGCTGCAGCTCTCGCACTATGGACTCCCGACTCTTGCCTTGGAGTACCACTTGCGCCTGAGACAGGAGAATGATGTGGAGAAGATGCGGATGGTCTGGCGTAGAGCAAAGTGTGCGTGCCACACAATGTAAAGCCTACTCGCCACATAAATTGTCTAACGTGCTTTTCAGATTTCAAACGACAAGAATTAAGCTCGGTTTCAATAGCAAAGTCGCAAAATCTATAATCAGCTACACACGACCAGCGTGACTTGATCAGCAGATGACTGGAACAAATTTCACACTACCTACCGCTCGCACTGGGCACAACACAGTGCCGTAGTAGACACGCTTCCATTTAGAACACTTCTGGCAATCGCCGCTTCCCACCTGGGCGACCAGGTGCTCCGGGACTTCGCTGGCCGGTATCAATGGGCGCGTGCCCACAATGACGCCCCGGCCGCCCCTTCCACTGCGCGCTGCCATCATGACGCGACGGATCTTGGCCGTTCGACTGGCCGCCGCCGACTCGAGCAGAGCGCCCGACGAAGGCGCCTGCTGCTGCTGCTGCTGCGCCGCCGCCTGCTGCGGACCCCCCGCGGCGCCGGCGCCTCCGGTTCTGGAGCTTCCTCCAGTGGTAACCGCCGAGGATCGGCCGCCGGGCGCGCCAGAGGACGACTTGCTGAAAGCGCAGAGCACGGGAGCTTCGCTGGGGAGCCAGAGTCATAGTTTACGAAATCGACATCAGGACTGTGAGCATTTACGACGTCATGGCCAATCATCTGCGAGCGAACTACGGTATTGTAGTTGGCGCTCAGCTCAGCAGCCTACCTTTTGGAGCTGCCATCTCCCTTGGAGCGATAGTCGAGTCGCTCGGGAAACACGTTCAGCTGCAGTCGCGCCACCCTCCCATCCTGCCACAGAAAATGGCTTCACAGTCAATTCCAATTATACAACTTGAATTGAATTCTCAATTCAAGCCAATTTCGGAGTGATACTTTTAGTGGTGTTTCAATTTCAAATACAGTACGACCACAAACATTATACAAACCTCGAAAAGGAAGGCGCAGTGCGAGGGGCCGACGGCGACGTCTTTGATGGCGCTGCCCACTCCAGAGCTTAGAAACGCCTTCGGCCACTCGTAGATTTGAGTTTTCAACGACTCCGCTACGTCGCCCAATCTGAAAGAAAGAAACGGTGAAAATAATGCTGCAATAACCGAACATTCTTCCATGATATCTTTTGCCTTATACGATCTCGCTCGAGCTCAAAGCCTCAAACACAGGAGGACACACCTGTTGGCCAGCTCATTGCCGGCCGAAGATTGCGAAGTGATCGGGTAGGCCACGAAGTGCACAGACTGATTATCCATCACGGGAACTCGTGTTTAGCACACGAATTTTTTTGGCGATCGGAATTTGATCGCCAAAAATGAGTGGTCCGCTACCACCACTTCGATACCAAACGAGAACAGACGAATCTGACCTCTTACGGTAGGAAGTGACCGTGTTTTATTCTTGCGCCATGGTAATTTTTGCCAACGTGCACCGAAATGCCGCGATTTGTGCAAAATACGCAGAGGTATTTCACTGATAGGAAGTGCTCACGTTCAATTCATTGAGACTACGAAATTCTAGCGCGGTTTTGAGTTCAATCAGAACAATCCTCTGCGGAACGTTTCCTTCCAGCTTCCTTCAATCAGATTCAGATTGGTTTTGATCAAAGAATGGAGAACGACTGCCAGAGGCTGGAACTCGCAAGATGGGCTGAAGATTTGGTCGCAGATCTCAATCGAGCGCTGGAATCTGAGGTACCGTAATCGTTGCTGTCGAGTGCAAGGCGGATGCCAACCATTCTCTCATTTCAGCTAGAAACGTTTGCACAACCTGCCTCTGCTGATGGAACGAGCACCTCGTCTACACACGACATCTCCACATCCACTGCGCGGCTAAGGCTAGGGCTACGACTTTCGTGCTTCACGGCTCCTGCACTACTGCACGGATCCGTTGAGATCGTCTCTGCTGCCGCAGCTGAGGAGATTACTCAACGTAAGTGCAATTTTTGTGTAGTTGATTAACGAGCATGTTTCAGACTTTCAGTTGGTTTGACAAAGAGGTGGGCACTAGGCAGTGTATCTCTGGGTGGGAAGCTTCTCCCTCTGACGTTCGCTGAGTACCCTATCTATTACATAGTTTCGATTGGGGGGGGGGGGGGGGTTAGGGGCGGGGGGGGGGGGGGGGGTTAGACCCCCCCTACCAATGGCCAACAAGAACGAAATTCTTGTTAATCCCCCCCTAACCGAGTTTCCAGCTACCACCACCCCACCTAAAAATCAGGAATTGTCCCAAAACGCGAACTAAAATTGGCAAAAATTTTCGCCTCCGGCGCTATTTTTTAGCAATTTTGAGTCATTTTGGTACAATTTGCTTCAAAATTGAGTAAAAAGATGCATTTTTGGCGACTTTATGGCAATTTTTAGGCTTTGGCTATTTTTTGGAGCGCTTCAAGAACAGGATTCTTGTTCTTGTTACCCCCCTCCCCCCAAATCTCGGTCGAACCCCCACCCCCCCTAGCCTCGCGACCAATCGCAACTATGATCTATTTGCCTGCGGGTACGTTCAACTTCAGGCCTGTCAGTGATTACACTGGGCACCAACATCGCCGAGCTTCCTCCCGTGGTGCAGCTGAGAATCTTCCGTTTCCTCAGCGACAGGGAGGTTCTCAGAGTGGTTCCCCTGGTGTGCCGCCGATGGCTGGAGCTCTGCAATATGGCCAGTCCGCCGCCCTTCGGTCTGACCGAACTGGTGGTTGAGGAGCACATGGATACCGATTCTTTTGGGCATATCGGCCGACTGGTGCTAATCGCGCGGAAAGGCCAGCGATTCAACGCGGCGCTGCCCAGTTCGGAGGAAGAAGTGACGAGCCTGCTGGACAAGCTGGCGCCCATCTGCGTCGGCTCCTTGGAAGCCATCGAATTGCGCCTGCGCTCGCCGCGCGTCGGACCCTTTGTTTCTGGGCTGGCCAAGCGCCTGAGGCAGTCTCCTCCCGCCAGCACTCGACTGAAGGCGCGGTCTATTTGGATTCATCCCAATTACGCGATGGGCGACGCAGTGCCGGGAACCAGCAGAGACGCTCTGGTGTCAGTGAAGAAGATCGCCGCACTCGCCCTCGTGGCGCTGCCAACCGTCGACCATCCGATCACGCGCTTGAGAGACGCGTGCCCCCGGCGGGCCTCAGTGGCCGAGTCTGTTTCTGAGATGCGTTTTGCCTCGTGGATGAGCCCGTACACGAGGGATGACGCGTCGTCTCTCCAGAGGGTGTGTCGCACTGTCAAGCGACTGCAGCTACATTCTTTGGGGCCGGGCCCACCGCTAACTGGATCTCCGACAGCGTTGCCCACCAACGGCCTTGGCGATGGACGGGCGACCTTCCACTCGCTCACCCACCTTCACTTGCGCAAGTACTACGAGGTCGAGTCTTGATCTGAGCAGTGAGCCGCATTTTGGCAACCCTGTGATGTTGCCACCCCATTGTGACTGTTCAGCCTCGTGGTAACCCTTCCATACTACGGGACGTGGCGTCGTCGGCGTCGCATCTGCGGCGAGTCGAGATCGATGAAGTCGTGCTTGACCAGGTGGCCCTCCAAGGGCCTTCCATCAACTGCGCCGACCTGGTGCGCGCCTGCCGCGGCCTGCGCAGCCTCGACATACGCCAACTGAGCGTCGCAAACGGCACGCTGGCCACACCTCCGGTCATTTCGGTGGTCTGGCCTTCGGACAGGCCCTCTTTGAGCGTGATCGAGACCCGTGGGCCCCTTTCCCACACTCCGACCGGCCCACTGATCCGAGGCGCCAACGTGGTGGTCGCCAGCAATTTCGAAGATAGACGCCAGCTGAGGAAGGAGTTCGAAGACGAGCACTACCAGTGGAGGTGCATTCAGCCGTGGTGAAGTGATCTCGCTCCTTGGAAACCTCGCGTCTCTTTGAGATTCTAGTTGCGCCGCCAGTGTCATCGTCTTTGGTTATCTTTTGGTATATAGCGAGGTACTGAGGTGCTAGTTGGTCAAGAGTGCGAGTCAGCTTACATATGTTAGTACGTGTAGGTGGTAGTGGATCCGCCAATTCTCAGGAGTTATGCTCTTCGTTGTTTTCGCCAACTCCCAGGTCTCCGAAGTGCATTTTGCAAGCGAGTGCTTTGTTGTTTTGCTCGTTTCTGCCATTGCTGTGTTGCTTTTTGATGAATTTTCCGCGGTGCTCTGATGAAAGTCGAAATTCCACTTCGGTGGCACTGTTTACGTAGTTGCGTAGGTGGCTGAAGCTGCGTTTCGCTATGGTAGAGCGTGTTTGTTTATTGCAACAGTCGTGGCGAAGATATTCCAAGTCGTGAGGCGTGTAGCGTGCGTGGCATTAGTACGACTACTGAGCTGGCGTATGTACAGATGTTCATCGTTTTCGTTGGTTCGCAAATACAATCGTTGACACGTCCTCCAGTGAAGTATGGTATTGCACTACCTTCGCACTTCGCATCGACCGCACGGCAGGGCCCACGGCAGCCGTTCCTAACTTCTCTCTATCACCTCCCTAACTCCCTCTCACCCGATCTTCCCTCCATCCGCCCATTTCCTCGCGCGCCGCCCGCCTGCGGAACTTGAGTGATCCCTTGACTAACTCCCTGAAAATCAAGGATGATGACCTATTTGAATGTACGTACTGGAAAAAGATACTTCCTGGAGCAGTCGTCTTCACAACCTCGGTTCTCGGGCGCCAGAACGCCTGAGATTGAGATGGCGCCACTCTAGATGACCATTTCGGCTGTTAGGCGCATCAGTCAACCAGTGGTCTGCTCGGGACTTTGTAGAAGCGGGCGCGGGAGCGGGCGCGGGCGCGGGATCGGCTTTGTAGTTTCGGGATCCTCGGGCGCGGGCGCGGGCCGAAGACGCCGACTTGGCTGTGAGTTGCTATCAGTTGGGCCAACTCGAAACCCCCGGCGGGCGCGGAACTGTTGCGCCTCTCGCGACTTATCGAAGTTTTCTGAATTCCCTAACTAATCCGCCGCCGGTTACAGTATACGGCCTTGTCTCTCTATGATAATCCGCCCGCCGCAGGGAAGACGCGGTGGGACCCTTCATATTTAGAAAGTGCCGCACATTGCAAGCGCAATGCCGACAAGAAGTTGCAATTGCCAAACGACAGGTTCAGTAGCTGGTGACGGGGTTGTAGCTTGAGTCAGGTGTTAGAGGGAGTTTTTGACGTTTTTTTCGCTCGGCCTCAGCCGAGCGAACCCTATCAAGAGCTCGGCGTGCGTGCGTACGTACGTACGTACGTACGTACGTCACGCTCGCTTCGGGCTTAATAACTCGTTCGTCCGACGTCGTAGGATGGAGTTTGAGACATCGTCGGGTAGCCTGCGGACTCCTCTCGCCATCTGAGTGTTCGAAACTGAAATAAGTTTCAAACTCGCGCGCTACAGTATCCCGAAGTAATGTAAAACTTGTTAGTATTTCGACGTCACTGTTCGCGAGAGTAGTCCGAGGGCTACCCGTCGATGTGTCGAACTCAACCCAGCGACGTCAGACAAGCGAGTTATTAAGCCCGAAGCAAGCGTGTCGTTTCCAGTTTTCGACGCGTTTTGGTTACTGTAGATCTCTGTTTAAACTTTTGAACGTTTTTGTTGTCGGATTCGTGCTCAGGAGCTCGAGCGCTTCACTTTGATATGCGATTTGACTAGTTTCGGACAACTTTTGTCTTAGAATGAACCCCACTTTGGGATACTGTAGCGCGCGAGTTTGAAACTTATTTCAGTTTCGAACACTCAGATGGCGAGAGGAGTCCGCAGGCTACCCGACGATGTCTCAAACTCCATCCTACGACGTCGGACGAACGAGTTATTAAGCCCGAAGTGAGCGTGACGTACGTACGTACGTACGTACGCACGCACGCCGAGCCTTTGATAGGGTTCGCTCGGCTGAGGCCGAGCGAAAAAAACGTCAAAAACTCCCGCTAACACCTGACTCAAGCTACAACCCCGTCACCAGCTACTGAACCTGTCGTTTGGCAATTGCAACTTCTTGTCGGCATTGCGCTTGCAATGTGCGGCACTTTCTAAATATGAAGGGTCCCACCGCGTCTTCCCTGCGGCGGGCGGATTATCATAGAGAGACAAGGCCGTATACTGTAACCGGCGGCGGATTAGTTAGGGAATTCAGAAAACTTCGATAAGTCGCGAGAGGCGCAACAGTTCCGCGCCCGCCGGGGGTTTTCGAGTTGGCCTAACTGATAGCAACTCACAGCCAAGTCGGCGTCTTCGGCCCGCGCCCGCGCCCGAGGATCCCGAAACTACAAAGCCGATCCCGCGCCCGCGCCCGCTCCCGCGCCCGCTTCTACAAAGTCCCGGTCTGCTCTGCTCGCCCGAGCGTGCATTGCTAAGCGCTGATTGGTTGGAAGCTCGCTGGATCGTTGATCATATCTCGCGCAGTGGTGACGTCTCCGCTTGGCGCGTCGCTTCGGTTTACCTACGTCCCTATCAAACTGTGTGAGATCCAGATCTGCTGTGCGAGTGGCTGGCGAAGTAGCTGACTCACTTACGAGGCGCTCTCTCCGTACCCGAAGTAAGAAATCGACTAGAGGTGCTGAATCTCGGAATGCGCTCAGGCCCATCGTCGACGACAGCAGCAGCGGTGGCAGCGCAGGCGTCCTTCATCTCCAGCCCCAAGCACCACCGACTCTCGAAGGCGATCGTGGACGCCAACAACGCCAAGAAGGAGAAGGGCGCCGCCGACGGCGACGCTTCGGCCGCCAAGGCGGCCATGGAAGCGGATCTGGCGCCCCTGAGCTGGGCCCTGCAGCAGTTGGTGCGCAGTAGCCCTCCCTTCGACATCTGGACGGCCGCCAGCTGCGGACACGACAAGGAGGTCGCCAGACTCGTCACCGTGACCAAGAGAATGTCAGTGAAGCTCTCCGCGCCTGGCGATTGGTTTCAGTTCGCTTTGCAAATAGTACCTGCGTCACCTTCCAGCCGACTGGCCAACCTGGAGAACAAAGACGGCTGGACGCCGCTGATGTTCGCCGCCCTCTACGGGCGCAACGAGGTCGTCACGGCGCTGTTGGATCGCGGCGCCGACGTCGACGCCCAGTCGTCCGCCCTCCCGTCGCGCTGCGGCCGCAACGGATTCGGCAGCGACGACGAGTCGATCGTCCGCCACCAGCTGCACCACGACGTCAATTCCTGTCGCGCGTTCCGCTGTACGGCGTTGACGCTGGCCGCCAGCTGCGGCAAGACCTCCACCGTTTCTCTGCTGCTCAAAGTTGGCATTTCGTGATTCATCTGTAGCTTTCTTTCATTCCGGGATGATTCTTTGTAGCGCGGGGCCCAAATCGACAAGACGGATGGGGAAGGGATGACGGCGCTGTTCCGATCGGTTCAGTACAACCACGTAGACACGGCGAAGGTTCTGCTGGACCGCGGCGCCTCCGTTCGACCCCCGCGCGGCGGCGGTGTCAACGTCTTCGTCATGGCCTGCCGAGACGGCCTGCAGAATATCGCCGATTTGCTGCTCAAATATGTACGTCGTGGGTCTCGGTTGTAGTGGTTGATGTATTGTTGATTTCATACAGTCTATAGGTACGGTAAGTGTTTGTGTCGTTGTAGGGCGGCGCCGACATCATGGACGAGGCGGGCCTGGACGGCAGGACGGCGGAGAAGGTGGCGGTGGACAACGGCCACCACAAGATGGCCGAGTTCATCCGACAGAAGAGGAAGGAGCTGGCGACGCCTTCCTCCGCCGCCGTCCGCATGGCTTCCTTTGCCGCGCTGAGAAGCGTCGAGACGGTAGCACTTCTCTCGGTAGCCAGGCGATTTGCTGATCCTGAAGGTTTGATTTCGCTGCTTCCAGAACGGAGCAGCCACGGGCACGAATCGGTCGGGATTCCGAGTCGCTTCCACGGACCGGACTCGCAACCACTACGAAACCCAAGATACGACGCTGGTCTCGGACAACGTCTCCTTCATGGAGAAGTGCGCACCTTTTGGTTGTGGTTGTTGAACCGGTTGCTTATTTACTGTCTCTCAAATGCGTTATTCCAGTTCCGAAGTGGTCGCTTCGTCGTCTCTGCGCCTGTTCCTCCGCCAGTTGGGCGTGGAGAAGTACTACCAGTGCTTCCAGGATCAGGAGATCGAGCTAGAGCAGTTCTATCAGATGACCGAGGACGACCTGCGCGAGATCGGCATCGGGTATACTGCATTTACTGTTTGGTGGAAACAAACGGGGTGCCCTTTGGCACCCTAATCTCTGCAGTATGTGTAAACATCAACTGTCTGGTGATGCCCCACACGTTCGTGTAACTTGGTATTGTGAGAAGGGGGTGGGGGGGGGGGGGGGGTATAGGTGTATCATGGGTCCCCACTTAGCTAATCCACAGAAAGAACAAGGTTTCTGTCTCCGTACCGTAATCCCTCCTCGCTTGGCAGGAAGTTCGGCCCGCGCAAGAAGATGTCGGACGCGATTCGCAAGCACCAGATTCGAACGGGCGCTTGCCGAGGCGGCGAAGCGACTTCGCGCGCGTCCGGATCCGCCGGCGTTTCCTCGGGTTCCGCCTCGCTCCGAGCCGTGCAGAGCAACGCCACCCTGCTTGTGGCCGAGCAACAGAGGGCCGAAGCTGCCCTGGAGCAAGTCAGCGAGGTACGGTATTGTGGAGGAATGCTTGGGGCAGAGTACGCCAGAGGGCGATCGTCGCGCGTATTTTAGTACTACGGCAGCTATTTGTCTGTACTGAACGTCTAATCAGTCCGCACTGGCCCCCTCTACACTTTCTCTTTCAGTTGACGAGCGAGTTGGACAACCTCTACGAGCACGTGCGCAACCTGGAGGAGCGCGAGAGCGTGCTCCGACTGCGCTCCAAGACGGCCGAGCGCGTGCAGAAGGAGGCGAAGCCCAAGGCCGAAGCGCTTGCCAGGTATGCTGCTTTGAAGAGAGGCCGATTTGCGTAGAGTTCTCGAGTCGACTTCGTTCGCGGTGAGCGGCACGTTGTGACCAGCCGATATTCGCGCTTCTCGCCAGCCTTTACCGACGCGCGACACTCTTTGCTCAGGACCGCCCGCGAACTTCTGGCTAGGGCCCAGAATGTGCGCTCATTGGACGGCCGCCTGGTCAGCCGGACGCTGGCTTCCATCGTCAACGGCGCCGAGGAGCTGCTGCTCAGTCTCGCCACGCTCAACTGAGAATCGCTTTTACCGACGCGCGTGTAGATTGTTCATACCCTCGTACTCTTCTTGGCCTTTCTCTGCAGCAACTACAGTTGTGCCTTACTCTACTCCCGTTGGCTTCTCCCTAGCCAGGTGTGTTGTATGTATACGGTAACGCGATCTCGTGCCTACTTCGTTCTCCGACTCTTACCGCGCTGGCGCTCTGTACCAGAAGGCAGCTTCAGCTTCCCTCCGCCTTTATCTGACGTTCGTCTAGCGAGATCTGCCAGTCTTTACCGTTTTGCGCTCTGTATCCGAGGAAGCTAGCAATATGACCCGTCGAATCGAATCGCTGTCATTGGACGCGTGTTTCCTGTGCAGTCGTAATTGTTGTGAGCCGACGATGTGCGTTTACCAGTGCTCAAGCGGAGTGTCGTCGCCTAGCCTCGTAATCTTGCCATCGTCTTATCGTGTGTCCTTCGTGTAACGAGACTGGTTGCTCTTCCCCCCTGGTGTCTATTTACACGACGCGACAGCTACACAAGTCAAAATCGAAATTCAAAACGAAGCGCGGTACAGCCAGACGCGTTCGCGAACCACGGGGATCATCGCTTGTTTAGCAGCCGAACTACCCTCGAAATCCTTCACCGCAACCACCGATATTCGCGCATTTGGAGACGAGGCAAGAGGAGCGCGCGCACAGTATACCGTTATCAGAGCCTAGGCTACTAATAGCGCGACGACGAGGTATACAGGAATAACGTCTGGCTACAGTACTACCGAAACGACAAACATACACGCTGGACAAAACAAAACTGAGCGTAGAGCAAAAGGAGGACAAACGAGAAAGCAGCAGCGCACAGATCGACGAGAAATGAAGGTACGCGAGCGAGTACGGCGACTTCACGTTCGATCTAGTACCAGGTAGGTAGGAAGGAGGTGGACGTGTGAAGTGAACTGCGTCGGCTAGGCGAAAAGGAAATTCAAGTGCAGGGGCTTCATCAAAGTCGGCTGCCGGCTACTTGGTGGCGGTGTACTTGGTGACCGATTTGGTGCCCTCCGAGACGGCGTGCTTCGACAGCTCCCCCGGCAGCAGCAGGCGAACGGCCGTCTGTATCTGGAGCGAGACGAAGAAGTGTGAAGTGAGGTTTCCACCAACACGTCACGCGTATGAAAGAGAACTGACGTCTCGGCTGGAGAGGGTCTTGGAGTTGCCGATCTTGACCAGGCGCGACGACTCGCCGGCGATTCGCTCGAAGACGTCGTAGATGAAGCTGTTCATGATCGACATGGCGCGCGACGACATCCCCGTGTCCGGGTGGACCTGCAGTAAGAAAGTAGGCGTTAGAAAGATGACGCCGAATAAATCCCACTAAACGTCTCGCCCCCCGCACCTGCTTCAGCACTCGGTAGATGTAGATGCTGAACGTCTCCTTGCGCTTACTCGAGCGCTTCTTCTTGACGACCTTCCCAACACTCGACGAAGCTACAAGAGACGAAGGTTAGTACTTGAGCAACAACAGTACGACGGCACTGTGATTCGTTCAAAGCCGCACTCATCATCCTTCCGCCGCTGGCGGTAGCCTGCTTCGCGGGACGCCCTCTCTTCTTGGCGGTGCTCTTGGGCGGCGGCGTCTCACTTCGCCCTCTTCGTTCGTCCGCTTGCTGCTCCGGCGACTTCGCTTCCGACGCTTTCGCCGTCTTCGACTTCTGCTTCTTCGGAGGCATTTTCGTGGAAAATGGCGGCTGAACGGGATGGAAAGTTACAGTCGGTCACTGTTATTTGGCAAGGCTCAGAGCTCTCTCGAAGCTTCGTTACGATTCTGCTTCTATTCCGCCAAAGACTAGAACGAGGCCCACTACTGAAATACAAACGCGTGGTGACGCCAGGCACTCAAATTTAAACTAGATTTGAAAATTGAGTTTTGTGAATTTGCATACAAGTATTCAAATCTTGCAGTTTCGTTAGCAGTTACCGTATCTGAATTCAAATATTGAATGGAAGACACCAACAACTGCTCAAATCTGAACTGGATTTGAAAATTGAATACGGCAAATTTGCATACAAAACTTCAAACGTTGCAGATTTATCATAGGTTACCGTATCTGTATTCAAATGATGGCTGGGATGAGGTTATTCCCGCCGCAGCGGAGTCCGCTAGAATTCTATGAAGCCATAGTCGACAGAGCAAAGCGACGTGACAGAATTGTCGTATTCGCACTCGTCTGTCGCGTTGCTTTTGCCTTTATTTGTGTTCGTTAATTATTGAAACAACTTGTCAAATGTATTAATATAGCGCGATATAATAGAGCGAAAAGGGAAAGAGAACACAAACGCACGATAAAAGGGGGAAAGCGCTGGCGTTTCTCAAGCTTTGACGTCAATCGCTACGTCAAATACAAGCCGCGTTTCAACAAAAGCAATTACTGGAACTAAAGCAAACTTTTGGTGCCGTGTTTCAAACACGGCACCAAAAGGTTTCGGCGTGTATTCTCAAGACACGATCACCATTACCATAACTCTGGGCCACGCCTCCTAAGTCGGGAACGCAGAGCGGCGCGAATCTACGACGGGGACACGTGCGACCAAAGAGGGTTTGGGGTATCATCAGAACAGCGACCGCGACACGCAATTCACACGACACACTCAGGAAAGTAGGCGCCCAGCAAACGTAGCTGGAATGAATAAATCGTCTAGGTTGGAGGGACGCATGTGGAGTACTGATGGATGCGTATACGCATACGCAATATTAACGTTGCGTATACGCATAGATTTTTGGATGCGTATACGCATACGCATACGCATACGCAAAATTTTCGACGTACGCACACGCATACGCAAACAGAACTCCGTACGCAAACCATTTGCGTATGCGTATGAAATCCACAAAATGCGACAAGCGGCACCAAATTTCGACCAATTTGGCATACAAGCGAGCTAACAGCAAACCAAGTTTTTCCTGAATTTCATTTTGACTATTGATTATTGCCGAAATTGATTGATCCCTGATGTCGAAGCGATTTTCATCTCCTGCGAACACAAAAGTGTCGTTCTAAAATGGATTTTTTCGTGAAAAATTTTGCATTGAAAGTCGTACGCATACGCATACATACGCAAACTTTTTGCTATGCGTACTACTCAATACGCATACGCAAATGAGTTTGTTTGCGTATACGCATACGCATACGCATACGCAAATGGAATTTCCGATATTGGCCATCAGTAATGTGGAGACGCAATCTAAATGAGCAGCCGCAGTAGGGGGTGTCGTGGGTTCCTTTAGAATGTGCGTATCAAATAATTGGCAAAGATAAACGTAGAGAATGGAGACAACAATCTAAATCTAAATTTATTTTGTTCATTTGAAGATCATTTTAGTAACTGATTTATAATTTGGTTTGTATGTTGAATGTTGCAGATGTTGTATTTAGCTAAAAGTAGCATGCTCGATCTACTGAACGAAAGAAAAGTAGTTTTCTTCCATCTATTGAAAGTTGTTTTCAGAAAGCCATGTGGTTTAGAACGTTTTTGTCAGATTTGAGCATCTATTCAGGTTTATCCGATTTATCACGTCCTCTAGCTATCCTCATTAACTGTGTAAAATATACTCGAGTTCCTAACTACTATGAACATTTGAGTACGACATTGAGTAATAGGGGAAATAATCAGTTTTGTATTGAAAGTTAAACAAGCTGGGTACATGTAGTGAATAGAGTAGTAAAGTCATAAGGTTCTTTTGCAAAGACTACCAGGTTGTCAATGTACCGTGCAGCAAGTATTATGTGTCCTAGTTTGTGGCTATTTACACTACATGTGAAATATCTATACTCGATTAGCATCGTTGGATACATATTTAAATTGGCTAAAAAAGAATTTAAACTCAACAATACTCACCTAGACAGATTTAAGAAACCAGGCAAGTCGTCCGGGGGACGCAGTATACTCCACAAGTTTGAACTCCTACGCACGGTGACTCCTCTGCTGTTGTGGCCTCCTGACACTCCCAATCGGAAAACTAATGCCGAATTCGTGATCTACATCCCAGAATACCCCAGAATCAACATACAACACCCCTAACTTCCTATGGACTCGCAGAAACGAAATTCTGCAGTTGGGGTACGGTAGCATGCGATTTCGTCATAGGTACGTTCAAACATTATCTAAACGATAAACGAATGCCAAATTCGTAATCAGCGCCCCCGAAAACCCCGAAATCGAGTATAATATTGCAAAAGTCGGCCGGACACCCACAATTCAAACGGACGCGGCAGGGATACTGTAGCCTCGAAAATTTTTCCAAAACACTTTTCTAGACCAGATTTAAGCGTAGAATCGTTTGAAACCACTTTTGGAACGATTCGGCAACGCATTCGAGCGCTACAAACGCCGAAACACAAAAATCGCAATTTTCGACCCCGGAGTCAAAAAAGTCGCAGTGTAAGAAAGTTTTTTGTGTTTCGGCCGATTTTCTCCGTTCATGGCCCATTCGATAGAGGACATCTGGGAAGGAGCACCAAGAGTGGTCTCGCCGCTCTAGCTGCTACCTAGCTCGCACAGCAGCTCGTCAAAGTCGACCCAGGGCCAAAAATCGCGAATTTTTCAAATTTGGCGCCAAAATGGGTCCCGCAGCGATCCAATTCATTTTTTCCACCCTCGGCCCTATCGAGTACTACAACATATCAAAAGATAGTATATACCATTATATGCAACTTTTTCGAGTTCTACCTTGTTTAACCCATTTTCCAGCACTTTGAAAATTTAAATGTTTGAATTTCCCGCCAACGGGGTCCCGCAGCGTGACCCCATATGTCGTGCAGGTTGCCCACCCACTAGGCCTACCCAACGCAAAAGACCGTTTGCAAATCGGCCGCTTCACGCGCGAGCTACATCCGTTGCAATTTTCTGCGTTTCGCGCACAAACGCTATATACTCCACACTTTTTTGTGGAGTATAAAAATTTTTCACCTATCCAGCTGAAACAAGAACTTATCAAGCTTCATAAAAATCGTGTCATTCATTACACATGCAGACAAAGCATCGAATATTATGTTTTCACATGCAAAAAGCACTAAGCAAAGAACTTGGTATCAGTTATGACAATGCAGCAAATTCTCTACATGTTGAGGCTAACCAAACATATAAAACAGCAAATGAAACACCACAAGACATACTGAATAGACACAAACAGATTATGGAGTATTATGGTACAAAACTAACCAGGCAAGTCGTCCGGGGGACGCAGTATACTCCACAAATTTGAACTCCTACGCACGGTGACTCCTCTGCTGTTGTGGCCTCCTGACACCCCCAATCGCAAAAGCAATGCTGAATTCGTGATCTACATCCCAAAATACCCCAGACTCGACATACAACACCCCTAATTTCCTATGGATTCCAGGAACCGAAATTTTTCACTTGAGGTACGGTAGCATGCAAATTCGTCATAGGTATGTTCAAACATCATCTAAACGCTAAACGAATGCCAAATTCGTAATCAGCGCCCCCGAAAACCCCAAAATCGAGTATAATATTGCCAAAGTCGACCGGACACCCAAAATTCAAATGGACGCGGCAGGGTTACTGTAGCTCTGCAAATTTGTCAAAAACACTTTTCTGGACCAGATTTCAACGTAGAATCGTTTGAAACTACTGTTGGAACGATTCGGCGACACATTCGAGCGCTCTAGGCGCCGAAACGCGAAAATCGTAATTTTCGACCCCGGAGTCGAAAAAGTCGCAGTGCAAGAAAGTTTTTTGTGTTTCGCCCAATTTTCTCCGTTCATGGCTCATTCGATAGAGGACATCTGGGAAGGAGCAACAAGAGTGGTCTCGCCGCTCTAGCTGCTACCTAGCTCGCACAGCAGCCCGTCAAAGTCGACCCGGGGCCAAAAATCGCGAATTTTTTCAAATTTGGCGCCAAAATGGGTCCCGCAGCGATCCAATTCTTTTTTTGCGCCCTCGGCCCTATCGAGTACTACAACATATCAAAAGATAGTATATACCATTATATGCAACTTTTTCGAGTTCTACCTTGCCCAACCCAATTTTCAGTACTTTGAAAAATTAAATTTTTGAATTTCCCGCCAACGGGGTCCCGGAGCGTGACCCCATTGGTCTTCCACCCTGGCCCATTACTAGACCTACCCAACGCAAAAGACCGTTTGGAAATCGACCGCTTCACGCGCGAACGCCAGACGGGCAACTTTTCTGCTTCCGCGCACAAACGCTATATACTCCACACTTTTTTGTGGAGTATAAAAATAGATAATGAATATTTGCAAAAAATACATATGATATCAAAAAATGCACAAAACACAATATGGTTGTTTGTAGATTCATAGCATCAGCAAAGCAAACCAGTTTACAGGAAGTTACAGCAACTCTACAGAAATACTAAGCCTCTTCAGAACACATCTGAAGAATTATTGTAATGTAATAGAAAACAGAGCTGGCAAAACTCTGTTTTGGTCGACAAACAGTAGCCTAGAATTCTTGCACTTAGTTAAAAATAAAACGAAGTGTATATCAACAAACCGTCTCTTTTACCTCTTTTGATTTAATCAGCCTTCTTATACTCCACAAAAAGTGTGGAGTATATAGCGATTGTGCGCGAAACGCAGAAAATTACAGTCAACGGCGTTCGCGCGTGAAGCGGCCGATTTCCAAACGGTCTTTTGCGTTGGGTAGGCCTAGTGGGTGGGCAGGGTGGACACCAAACGGGGTCACGCTGCGGGACCCCGTTGGCGGGAAATTCAAAAATTTAAATTTTCAAAGTTCTGAAAATGGCATAGTACAAGGTAGAACTCGAAAAAGTTGCATATAATGGTATATACTATCTTTTGATCTGTTGTAGTACTCGATAGTGCCGAACACGGAAAAAAAGAATTGGATCGCTGCGGGACCCATTTTGGCGCCAAATTTGAAAAGTTCGCGATTTTTGGCCCCGGGTCGACTTTGACGGGCTTCTGTGCGAGCTAGGTAGCAGCTGGAGCGGCGAGACCACTCTTGTTGCTCCTTCCCAGATGTCCTCTATCGAATGAGCCATGAACGGAGAAAATCGGGCGAAACACAAAAAACTTTCTTACACTGCGACTTTTTCGACTCCGGGGTCGAAAATTGCGAATTTCGCATTTCGGCGTATATAGCGCTCGAATGCGTTGCCGAATCGTTCCAAAAGTGGTTTCAAACGATTCTGCGCTTAAATCTGGCCCGGAATAGTATTTTTGAAAAATTTGCAGAGCTACAGTATCCCTGCCGCGTCTGTTTGAATTTTGGGCATCCCGTCGACTTTGCCAATATTATACCCGATTTCGGGGTTTTCGGGGGCGCTGATTACGAATTTGGCATCCGTTCAGTGTATAGATGACGTTTGAACGTACCTACGACGAATTTGTATGCTACCGTACCCCAAGTGCAAAATTTCAGTTCCCAGAGTCCATAGGAAGCTAGGGGTGTTGTATGTCGAATCTGGGGTATTTTGGGATGTAGATCACGAATTCAGCATTGATTTTGCGATTGGTGGTCTGGCTTTGGTATTCTCAATTATTGCCAAATTCCCTGTAATTACATGATTTTCACGTAAATAATGGAACTTAGAAGAACTGCTTGTCAAGAAAATTTGAGTAATTGCAGTGTTTCAATGACAGAGGTGGGTCATATTGTAAGCGATTACTGAGGTAGATCTGTTCTGTTAAAGGGAATGAGTTGTTGCAATGACGTGTCTTTAACAATAGTGTGCAGCTTCCATTTTCCATGCCAACATTTTTGAAAATATGTAGTAAGGAATAGGTCTGGTTTAATATTTGGAGTGGTATTACTGTTCATTCTACTACAGCAATATGACAAGAATTTGCTTGATATGTCTCTCTTTGTGTTCTCTGGTGTGCCACTGTTGTTAAACCTTTGTTTATGTTCGTTGTTTGGTTTCAGCGCCACATACAAGTACCACCAACTCCATTTGCTTTCGTGAGATACGGAATTTAACTACAGTACATACATCCATCCAAACCAGCCAACTGACGGATATTCGCATGGCGGCAGAGATGAACCGAGCCACAGAACACGGAAATTGGCAGGGCTCATTCGCAGGCGACTTCTAGATTCTAGTAGGGGTTGGCAAGGGCCCGACGGTAGGAAATGTGGCTTTTGACGATGCCTCCCCTTAGGCGATCTATCTCCTCTCCCTCAACTGGCCCCAACCCCCCCCCCCCCCCCCCCCCCAGTAGTCCGGTGTAGTAACCGAATGTACAACATCCATGCAGCGACGCCGTGCCGTGTGCGTTTCTCTAATTCTGACGTCAATAGCCCCGCCAGCAGTCTCCGCGCCTTTCGGTCGACTCAAATAAGGCCGGGGATCTACTGAGGCCCCTGAAAGCGGAGCGCGCGCGCCGAGATTTGATGGGGGGATCAGGCAAGGCCGGATGGGCCGGCGGGGCCGCTTTGGGACGGCCGGGTGGGGGATTATGGGGGGAAACATCGCGGGCGGATTGGCCAGCCAGCATGCGCGAGGATTTAGTCCTAGTTCCAGAGAGACGGCGTGGGGGAGAGAGAGAGAGAGAGGGGTAGGAAATGAGAAAGCGCCTCGGCGAGTGCCGAGCACTGGATGGCGGAAGCCGAATAAAGCCTGTGGTCCTCCTCGACTGCGCTGCGCGGCGAAGCCAATCTGCGAGTCTATTCGTCTAGTCGTCGCAGTTTCTGTTGCGGGTTGCTTCTTGCTGCAATATCGGCATCTTCTTGTCCCGTCTCACAGTCAGTCGTACCGGTAGATTAGTGACGGGGGACGGCTGGAGGAGCGAGAGAGAGAGAGAGGGAGAGCCGCGGAGAGAGAAGATTCGGCGCGCAGCCATCCCCGCCGCCGCCGCCGTTGCGCGTGCAGCGGCGCGTCGCAATTCTCCGTCGTCGCTGCAATTCCAGTCGTCGTCGTCGTCGTCGCGTCTTTTGCCAAAGCCGACCAGTCCGAGTTGCGAGTCCGCTTTCCTCCCGGGATTCCTTTCTTGGTTCAGTTCAGCAGTCGGCCGACTTGCCGCCCGCGCTTCATCTTCTCCCTATCTCACCGTCCGGCGACGGGACGTACATACATATCTCTAGATTGATAGGTAGGCGGAATGAATGGATGGCGCAAGCCGCTCCTCTTCTGGCGGAGTTTTTCCCTCCTCATCGCTCCCCTCCCTCCCTGAAATCGCTTGCGCCACCTACACAGAGTAGAGGAATAATCCTCGGAGTCGTCCTGCCACCGGCCGGCCGTCGTCGTCACTCATCTGGCGCGCCGTCTTTTGTGTTACAGTTTTCGCGCGCTCGCTGCCGCAGCTGCACTTGAGACCATTGAGGAGGCGTATCGCACTTTCCACGAGGTACACACTCTAGTCTAGTTCTGATCGCGCCATTGCTACTCGGGATAATGCCTGCTCTGTAGCTGCGCCCATTTGCATCACGAGCGAGCTTGCAGCGAAAGTGGGGATATCAAATTTGCCATCGGCCTGTCTGAGCCTCGATGGGCGCTTATTCACTCGCGCCGATGTTTATTAGGCCGACTATCGTTTATCGTCGTTCAGTTAGGATATCTGCCGGCGCGGAGTCAACCGCTCTACTCTTCCAGTTCGTTGGTGTGAAGCTGTCTGTAAGCGTGAGACATGTGCCCGGTTGCAGTCAGGGCTACGCCAGCGCAGTTCCAAAAGTGGATGTTCTCTCGCTCGTCCTTGCGCTGTCGCCCTGTCAAAAGTTTGTTTGTTTTACATGGCGTCGCGGCTTTACGGCTTTTCATCTGAGAGCGCCAAGCTGGTCCGACGTCGACTCTAGTCCAGCGCTCTGCGCTGGTCGCAAGTGCGACATTGTTCTCTTTCTACTTGCATGACGCCAGCGCAACACACACACTGCTGATCACACTAGCTCTCACATTTCAGAGAGCTCATGGTACGAAGGTAGGAGGAGTCAGATGACAAAGCGACGACAACGAGAATCTTGTAACAGATCAGAGGCGTTGTCTGCTGTTGTCGTCGTCGCTAAACTTTGTCGGGCTGTCATCAGCGTTAGTCAGGGGCGCGGCCGGGCGGCCGAGCGAGAAGGCCCCGAAAGGGAGATTAGAGCTTTTCTGTTGCGCTGCGGACGAGCTACAATAGTCGGCGGGGAAGAAGCGGCAACCGAGGACTTTTGGCCGCCGTCGTCGTCGCCGTTGGTCGGGCCGATAGGCTTTAGCTAAGCAAACAAGCGCGACGACGACGGACGGTGATTTGGGGGGACGAAGCGCCCCCAACGCGCTCTCATTCTTTTGGTCCGGGGAGGGAGGACGACCGCGACTTGCCTTCTCTTCGGGTGATAAAGGCTGGCGCAACGGCGGCTCAGGCCTTCTTTTCCTGAGCTCGACGCGACAGACAAAAGCGCGCACGCCCCATTCGTCGGGACGCGCGCGCAATAATAAAGCGATGCGCTGCCGCCGCCCGCAGCCGCTCGCCCGCGCGCGGTCTCTTTCTGTAATCAGCCCATTCGCGACTGTCTTCCTCTCGCCGCCCCCTTCTTGGAAACAGATTACGCTAGGCCGGCTCACATTCTTCTCTCACATTCCGCAGTCGGCTTTCCAGAAACGTTTACGCTGTACCCACTCGAAGCGATCTTGCAGTTACCGTAACCCGTCATCACTCATCATCGCCGTCGAGATGTTTCCGCTGAGAGTGGTGATCGAGTCGGTGTCCGGCAGCGAGTGCCTTGATTGCGGCAGAGGGGGCATTCAACTGGCCGACTCTTACGCCATCGTCAGTGGGCAGACGCCTCTCTCACAGCTGGTCGACACCGTGCTGGGTGCCCTCCAGCTGAGACACCTGGCACAAGCGGCCAGAGGTGCTTGTTTGCTTGAGTTGCAGACGTGTGCGGATCCAGGATACAGTACCCCTTAATCGGTTTAATCGAAGCATTGTGATCATAACGCGAGTTTGTAATGTATGTACATGTCATTGCAAAAATGTTCGCCTGCAGGTCTGATTCAACTGAACAACTGGAAGCCGCTAACGTTCGAGCAGATCACGGACGACGCCGACGTGACGGTGGAGACCCTGCTGAAGGACATCAGCAACCATGTCACCCTCAAGATTCTGACAAAGCAGTGAGTGGGCTAAGTGTGACAACGCGCTCTCTTTTGCGCCTGCGCAGTGTAGGCTGCTCCCCACAGTAGGATTAGTCAATCATCCGGCCTTAGTGGAACGCGGCTGACTCGCTTGATGTCGCCGCCGCGATGACTAAGTCTCTTCGTCGTCGCGCCCGATCGAGGAACAACACAACTGCTCTTTGACAATCCCATGCTCTCTCATTGGTAGTCGATGCTCCTGCGGTGCAATTCCCGATTGGGATGTGCGCGCGGCGCGGGCATCGTTGCGCCGGCTGCGCCCACGCGGCGTTAATCGTCGC
>JASAMZ010000874.1:0-54956 GCA_030248115.1 Linhomoeus sp. GSCO2_2 | reverse complement strand
GGTACCTCAAAATGGTCAAACACTACTAGACCAACTTTAAACGCGGAACACGATGCAACGGTCAAGTTGCCGCTAAAGGCACGCTTTCCGGCCCAAAAATCCATTCAAAGTCGAAAATCCCAATTTTCCGCTCGGGACCCGGGACTTTTGCCACCGCGGATCTCCCGAACGGCGAGACCGATCTCGGCGGTTTTGGTGTCGAATGAAAGGTAATATAAGTGTCCAGGTCAGAAATTAAATTGGTGAGGATCCACTGTCGCAAACCTGAGTTACGATTTTTTAAATGTCGGAAAAAAATTTTTAATCTTGAATTTTCTACCGTACTCTCGCGTCGGACTACCTAGGGAGCCCGTTCTAGCGATGCCGCCTAGAGGACCCAAAGACCTACAACATATCCAAAAATCACCAAATTCGGCTTACTTTTGCGAAAGTTATGGGCTATTGTTTTTTTTACTTAGCAAAAATTCGAATTTTTGAATTTTCGCAAAATTCTTCCACCGCCGAAATTTTTTCACCCCCCCGAGCACGCTGCGCGTCGTCATAAGCATCTTTTTAAAAAAATTTGGGCCCCCTAGGTGCTTCGTAGCGAGAGCTAGGACGTGTTATGTTAACTGTAGGCTTTACCGCTCCTATAGCACTCCTTCGCTTTTCAAGCGGCGGACTGCCAACAAGCTCCGGTATTAAAAAGTTGAGTTTGTATTCTGACTGACATTGCATAGAGTTTCGTTCTTTCTGCAGAGAGTGCGAGAGCTCATCGCACGTATTGCTCCACTTCACGAGCTCCCCCTTCGCAAGAGGGTATTGCTTAGCAATATTGATATCGCCCGGGGTTTGGTTTTTAGAGCAAGAAAATCCCTCTTTTGAGCAACGCTTTTAAAAAAGTGACAAAAACTTGTCAAAGTTTTGCCAAACATATGACAGAGCAAATTTTGCAAATAATCCGTGAGTCGTGAGCTATCCACTGAGCTCGAGATCGTCTCTCAACAACGCAAATCAAGCGAGTTAGAGCGATTTTAGTGTTCGAATCTCGAGAATGGCGTTTCCCGTGGTGCGTGTTTGCGTAATGTTAAAAATTGTTGCTGCCGCATGAAAGAACACGTCGAGAGCTTTCACCTGACGAGTCGATCGCCGCTCTACGACGTAAGACGAGCGAGTTAGAGCCGTTTTGCGTTTTTGGACCTTTGGGTTACTGTAACTCGCGAAATTCAAACTTTGAGTTTTGACCAACGGGAGAACAAATGATCAATGCGTCCAGAGCTATCCAAGGTGCTCAAGGTCACCTCTCTACGATGCAAGACAGACGAGTAAGAGCCATTTTGCGTTTTAAACCTTCGGGTTACTGTAACTCGCAAAATTCAAATTTTTGAGTTTCGACCAATGGGAGAACAAATGATCAGCGAGTCGAGAGCTATCCACTGACCTTGAGATTGTCTCTCTACGACGCAAGTTGAGTGAGTTAGAACGATTTTAGCGTCAAAATGTCGAGAATGGCGTTTTCGGCGGTGCGTGTTTGCGTAATTGAAAGAACTTTTGCAGTCGCATGAAAGAACGCGTCGAGAGCTTTCACCTGACGTGTCGATTGCCACTCTACGACGTAAGACGAGCGAGCTAGAGCCGTTTTGCGTTTTGACCTTCGGCTTACTGTAGCGCGCGCAATTCAAACTTTTGAATTTCGAAACCTCTTAGCTGATTGATCAGTGAGCGGAGACCTATCCGTAGAGCCCAAGATCTCCTCTCTACGACTTTCCAACTCCGAGATCCGTGAGTGTAACTGACGCACGGACGCATGCACGCCGAGCTCTTGTAGGGTGTCGCCCGGCTGAGGCCGGGCGAAAAAACGCAACGTAAGTCAACAACCTCTATCTCTCTCGCTCGGGTCGTCCCGTTTTGGGACAAGGGTCACGCTCACAAAAAAGTGCTGCACTTTTGGTCCCCAAGTCCGGGAGCCGCTTCAAGAGGCCGAGGCAAAAAAAGTGCCGCTCCCAACTGCCGGGGCTAGTCCGGGAGCCGCTTCAAGAGGCCGAGGCAAAAAAACTGCCGCTCCCAACTGCCGGGGCTAGTCCGGGAGCCGCTTCAAGAGGCAGAGGCAAAAAAAGTGCCGCTCCCAACTGCCTGGGCTAGTCCGGGAGCCGCTTCAAGAGGCCGAGGCAAAAAAAGTGCCGCTCCCAACTGCCAGGGCTAGTCAAAGTGCAGAACCGACGCAGGCGACGCGACCCTCCCCTCCGACAGGTGCAGCACTTTTGCACTGTCGGCATTTCTGGAGCGGCACCACGACAAATTTCGCAAAACTGGTGCAGCACTTTTGCACCCATTTGGACGAAAAGTGCAGCTGCGATTTCGGCCATTTTCGGCTGGTTCCGCACTTTTCGGAAAGCGGCACCAACGCCGAAAATCTCGCGTGACCCTGCCAAATTCTGAAGCTGCACTTTTGAAAATTAAATATCTCGCGTGACCCTCGTCCCAAAACGGGACGATCCGAATGAAAGAGTTACTGTGTATGCGTTGGTGGTGGGGAGAGAGGTAAAGTGGGTGCAGGGACTGAAGATGGCCGCCGATCTCCACCCTTATAAGGCCAGGACCTCCTGCTGAGAGCGACTGCAGCGCCGCCTGCCGGCCATGAAGAGGAACGTGCACAGCGCCGCCTGCTGGCCAAGAGGGGAAATGCAGAGCCGCGAGATTTGAATTTCTGGTTGTTGCGTGCATCCACCAGGGGGCGCCAGTAGTCTATCTGAACCGCCTCAACGCGTAGAATCCAACGGTGACCACGCCGACCCCCTCCGACCAACCACGAATGCCCTGGGGGCAACCAGGCAAGTCGTCCGGGGGACGCAGTATACTCCACAAACTTGAACTCATACGCACGGTGACTCCTCTCCTGTTGTGGTCTCCTGACACTCCCAATCGCATAACTAATGCCGAATTCGTGATCTACATCCCAGAATACCCCAAAATCAACATACAACACCCCTAACTTCCTATGGACTCGCAAAACCAAAATTCTGCACTTGGGGTACGGTAGCGTACGAATTCGTCATAGGTACGCCTAAACATCATCTAAGCGCCAAACGAATGCCAAATTCGTAATCAGCGCCCCCGAAAACCCCAAAATCGAATATAATATCGCGAAAGTCGACCCGACACCCAATATTCAAATGGACGCGGCAGGGTTACTGTAGCTCTGCAAATTTGCCAAAAACACTTTTCTGGACCAGATTTCAACGTAGAATCGTTTAAAACCACTTTTGAACCGATTCGGCAACGCATTCGAGCGCTACAGACGCTGAAACGCGAAAAGCGCAATTTTTAACCCCGGAGTCAAAAAAGTTCCACCAAGATAACTTTTTTGTGTCTCAACCGATTTTCTCCGTTCATGGCTCATTCGATAGGGGACATCTGGGAAGGAGCACCAAAAGCGGTCTCGCGGCTCTAGCTGCTACCTATCGCGCACAGCAAACCGTCAAAGTCGGAAAATAACGAAAAATCGCGAATTTTTCAAATTTGGCGCCAAAATTGGTCCCGCAGCGATCCAATTCTTTTTTTCCGTGTTCGGCACTATCGAGTACTACAACATATCAAAAGATAGTATATACCATTATATGCAACTTTTTCGAGTTCTACCTTGTACTATGCCTTTTTCAGTACTTTGAAAAAATAAATTTTTGAATTTCCCGCCAACGGGGTCCCGGAGCGTGACCCCATATGTCGTGCAGGTTGCCCACCCACTAGGCCTACCCAACGCAAAAAACCGTTTGCAAATCGGCCGCTGCACGCGCGAACCCCATCCGGTCCAAATTACTGCGTTTCGCGCACAAACGCTATATACTCCACACTTTTTTCGCCCGGCCTCAGCCGGGCGACACCCTAGGAGAGCTCGGCGTGCGTGCGTGCGTGCGTCCGTCACGCTCTCAGATCTCGGCGTTGGAAAGTCGTAGAGAGACGATCTTGGGCTCTACGGATAGGTCTCGACTTACTGGTAATGTGCCTCGAGAAATCGACATTAAAAAGTTTGAATTGCGCGCGCTACAGTACCCCGAAGGTCAAAACGCAAAACGGCTCTAGCTCGCTCGTGTTACATCGTAGAGCGGCAATCGACACGTCAGGTGAAAGCTCTCGACGCGTTCTTTCATGTGACTGCAAAAGTTGTTTCAATTACGCAAACACGCACAGCCGAAAACGCCATTCTCGACATTTTGACGCTAAAATCGTTCTAACTCGCTCAACTTGCGTCGTAGAGAGACAATCTCGAGGTCAGTGGATAGCTCTCGACCCGCTGATCATTTGTTCTCCCATTGGTCGAAACTCAAAAATTTGAATTTCGCGAGTTACAGTAACTCGAAGGTTTAAAACGAAAAACGGCTCTAACTCGTCTGTCTTGCGTCTTAGAGAGGTGATCTTGAGCACCTTGGATAGCTCTCGACTCGCTGATCATTTGTTCTCCCATTGGTGAAAACTCAAAGTTTGAATTTCGCGAGTTACAGTAACTCAAATGTCCAAAAGCGCAAAACGGCTCTAACTCGCTCGTCTTACGTCGTAGAGCGGCGATCGACACGTCAGATGAAAGCTCTCGACGTGTTCTTTCATGCGGCAGCAACAATTTTTAACATTACGCAAACACGCACCACGGGAAACGCCATTCTCGAGATTCGAACACTAAAATCGCTCTAACTCGCTTGATTTGCGTCGTAGAGAGACGATCTCGAGCTCAGTGGATAGCTCACGACTCACGGATTATTTACGAAACTTGAAAATTTGAATTTATTGAGTTACAGTAACCCGAAGGTGCAAAAGCACAAAACGGTTCTAGCTTGCTCGTGTTACGTCATAGAGCGGCAATCGACACGTCAATTTTAAGCTCTCTCTGCTCTTTCATGTGTCAGCAAACATTTTGTAATTGACTAAAACACGCACCACAGAAACAATAGTTTTGAGTTTTATTGTGGAACTTTCTGAATTGCTCATGTTGCGATTAGGGCGATTAGCATTCCAAGGCTCGCTACGTACTACACACGCCAAGAAAAATAAACTTCGTTTTGCTCCATGGACAGAAGTACGACACGGCTTGATTGCTCATAGTGCGTTCTTTTGTGTTCTGTCATATGTTTGTCAAAACTTTGACAAGTTTTTGTCACTTTTTTAAAGCGTTGCTCAAAAGAGGAATTTTCTTGCTCTAAAAACCAATTCCCGGGCGATATCAATATTGCTAAGCAATACCCTCTTGCGAAGGGGGAGCTCGTGAAGCGGAGCAATACGGGCGATGAGCTTTCGCACTCTCTGCAGAAAGGACGCAACTCTATGCAATGTCAGTCAGAATACAAACTCAACTTTTTAATACCGGAGCTTGTTTGTGGAGTATAAAAACGTCCCCCACGAAAGGGAGTTTCAGCATACTGACAAATTGTTAACAAATTCAAAACACATCGGAACCATATCAAATAGGGGTTCGTTTGAAGCGTCTCGGCGAGGCGAATTCAATGGCACCAATGCCGTCACCCCCAAATGTACCACGAGCGTTATTTTCGCAAAAACGTGCCTCAAAAATCAACTTTTGATTGGCTCATCCAAACATAGCGTTGTAGGGGTTCGTTTGAAGCGTCTCGACGAGAAAATTACAATGGTGCTATCCGCGACCCCGTACCACGCACCACGTCCACGCGGCGGCCACGCAAACGTGGTCAGGCCACAACTTTTGATTGGATGGTCGGAACATGGTGTTGTTGGGGTTCGTTGAAACCGTCTTGACGAGAGGACTCCAATAGTGCCATCGGCGACGACGTACCACGCACCATGTCCACGCGGGCCACGCAAACGTGGTCGGGCCATAACTTTTGATTGGATGGTCGGAACATGGCGTTGTTGGGGTTCGTTGAAACCGCCCTGACGAGAAGAATCCATTTCTGAGGGTCCTCAGACTTCACCAGTCAACACACAAGGCCCCTGTAAATGAGCACCCAATAGTGCAAGGGGTCAGAGTTTTGGCCCTCATACCAACCAAGGGTTCAGATTTTCAACCCTTAGACAAGGCAAGGGTGAGATTTTTGACCCTCATACCAACCAAGGGTTCAGATTTTTGAACCTGACACAAAGCAAGGGTCAGAGTTTTGAGTCTCACGCAAAGCAAGGGGTCAGATTTTGGACCCTCAACAGCACAGAGTCCAAAAGTGTAGAACCTCAACTGCACAAACCCTTTCTCAGCGAGCCGAACTGGCCAACGTACACAGTTCACAAAGGAGAGAACAAGCAAGCAGGAGTCACAGGTGCATATCAATGTGGAAGTACGGCTGCAGCAGGATCACATCAGGCACCTTCTTGTCAGTCTGAGCAGCCTTCTCTGCTGTCTTCTCTGCGGCCTTTTCTTCAGTCTTCTCAGAAACCTTCTCTGCAGCCTTGTCACCCTGCTTCTCTTCTACCTTCTTCTTGGCCGGTGCCTTGGGACGTTTGAAGGAGGCATCCTCAATCTCCTTGTAGAGCTTGTCGTTGTTGGAGATGCCTGCCTTGGCCTTGATCGGCACCCGTTTCCGAGGACCCTTGTTGAACGAGGGGTGGTTGACCAGCAGGTCTATGTCGCCCACTGGAACAGGAGGCAGCTGCGAGTCGAGGCCGTAGGAAGGAAGCTGCGAGTCGAGGCCGTAGGAAGGAGCCTGGGAAGCCATCTCGGAAGGCGGAGTGGAGAACTCTTGCAGGAGCTGATCAAAGTCCATAGCAAGAAATGAAGCAACTGTAGAAATCACCCCAACTCTCTGCTTTTATCCACCCTTTGCTTCGTGGCCAACCAATCAGCATCCAGGATTTCACAACACTGCTTGGAGCTGGCTCGGAGCCAGCTTATTTTGACTCGGAACCAGTTCATTTGGACTCGGAGCCATTTTGGAGTCAGCTCAGAGCTGACTCAGAGATGTTTCTACCAGCTGTAGTGTCTGTGTGGGGTACGGCTGAGTGCCATCTCTGCAGAGCTGCCACACACTGACCCAGGGGTGGCTGCGAACTGACTCGGAGCTGATCCATACTGACTCGGAGCCGGTTCATTTTGACTCGGAGCCGGTTCTACTGGCTGTAGCTTCTGTGGGGCATGCAGGAGCCTGCCATCTTGGCTGGGCTGCCACACACTACCCCAGGACCAGCTCAGAGCCGATCCATACTGACTCGGAGCCGATCCATACTGACTCGGAGCCGAATCCCAGCTGAATCGGAGCCGAATCCCAGCTGACTCGGAGCTGATCCCTGCACAGCTGAATCGGAGCTGACTGGGAGCTTGCAAGTACCTGCTGTTTTGCATCGCCTTGCAGGGGTAAGAGCATTGTATGGATTCAGTTCGTAGGAGGTTGTGTCTGACATTGTGTAGTATGTAGTGTGTCCATCCACTGACAAACTCAGGATACGATTCATCAACAACGAAGCACCTGACAACAGCATTGTATGGATTCAGTTCGTAGGAGGTTGTGTCTGACATTGTGTAGTATGTAGTGTGTCCATCCACTGACAAACTCAGGATACGATTTATCAACAACGAAGCACCTGACAACAGTACAGCACAACACAATTCAGAGGCCTCACAAAAAGTAACCAGTACGAGGAGCCCTCTTCGTCACGTCAGTCACATTTGGCGGCAAATCCTTCGCAAGTTGCACATCTGTCGCTCGAGTAAGATAATCATCATCATCATCACTAGAGCCACCATCGTCATCACCAGCCACATCACCACTACCGTCACCACCAGTGCCATCTGCAAAGAGGTCATCAATAATGTCGCGGTTATCACGGATGAGCTTCTTGACCAGCAGCCTCCTTTCTTTCCAGGCCTTCACACCAGCTTCTTCTTCATCGTAGTCCTCTTGCCCGATGAGCCGGTCCTTGGTCAGGTTAATCTTGTGCATCATGTCGCTGTGCTCGAGCAGAACGGCAGCCTCCTGTATCCACTCAACACTGTTGGAGATGTCATGAGCCAATGCTGACATGACCTTCTCGTCCGTGAGTATTTGATCAGGTGACTTGTCTTCCAGCGAGTCTCGCAGCTTGATGCAGGCATTGGTGAGCAGCTGCCGCCACACCTGCGTTTCACCAAGCCCCTCTTCGTCGTCCATCTGCTCATCTTCTTCACTGGTGTCAGACTTTTCTTCTTCATCTGCCTCTTCGTCAATTGTGTCGGGCTCTTCCTCACTTGTGTCAGACTCTTCTTCATGCTCGCTGTCGGGCTGGCTGTCAACGTCTTTATAGATGACCCCATCCGACCGTTCAGGTTCCTTCATGATATTGTGCACAGTGCGCTCGTGACGAAGCCTGTTGGAACTGCTCGAGAAAGTAGCCCAACAGACCCTACAGATTCTCACCATGAACACGGGCGGACTCTGCAGTAACTCCTCAATGCCACAGCAGCGGAAAAGAATTTTCACTCACTGTGTACAGTTGGGTATTGAACTGACTGGACTGGCTCTGTCTGCTCTTTTATACTCGTTCGCTCAGCTGCGCAGGGATCAGCTCTGAGTCAGCTGGGATTCGGCTCTGAGTCAGCTGGGATTCGGCTCCGAGTCAGCTGGGATTCGGCTCCGATTCAGCTGGGATTTGGCTCCGAGTCAGTATGGATCGGCTCCGAGTCAGTATGGATCGGCTCTGAGCTGGTCCTGGGGTAGTGTGTGGCAGCCCAGCCAAGATGGCAGGCTCCTGCATGCCCCACAGAAGCTACAGCCAGTAGAACCGGCTCCGAGTCAAAATGAACCGGCTCCGAGTCAGTATGGATCAGCTCCGAGTCAGTTCGCAGCCACCCCTGGGTCAGTGTGTGGCAGCTCTGCAGAGATGGCACTCAGCCGTACCCCACACAGACACTACAGCTGGTAGAAACATCTCTGAGTCAGCTCTGAGCTGACTCCAAAATGGCTCCGAGTCCAAATGAACTGGCTCCGAGTCAAAATAAGCTGGCTCCAAGCAGTGTTGTGAAATTCTGGATGCTGATTGGTTGGCCACGAAGCAAAGGGTGGATAAAAGCAGAGAGTTGGGGTGATTTCTACAATTGCTTCATTTCTTGCTATGGACTTTGATCAGCTCCTGCAAGAGTTCTCCACTCCGCCTTCCGAGATGGCTTCCCAGGCTCCTTTCTACGGCCTCGACTCGCAGCTTCCTTCCTACGGCCTCGACTCGCAGCTGCCTCCTGTTCCAGTGGGCGACATGGACCTGCTGGTCAACCACCCCTCGTTCAACAAGGGTCCTCGGAAACGGGTGCCGATCAAGGCCAAGGCAGGCATCTCCAACAACGACAAGCTCTACAAGGAGATTGAGGATGCCCCCTTCAAACGTCCCAAGGCACCGGCCAAGAAGAAGGTAGAAGAGAAGCAGGGTGACAAGGCTGCAGAGAAGGTTTCTGAGAAGACTGAAGAAAAGGCCGCAGAGAAGACAGCAGAGAAGGCTGCTCAGACTGACAAGAAGGTGCCTGATGTGATCCTGCTGCAGCCGTACTTCCACATTGATATGCACCTGTGACTCCTGCTTGCTTGTTCTCTCCTTTGTGAACTGTGTACGTTGGCCAGTTCGGCTCGCTGAGAAAGGGTTTGTGCAGTTGAGGTTCTACACTTTTGGACTCTGTGCTGTTGAGGGTCCAAAATCTGACCCCTTGCTTTGCGTGAGACTCAAAACTCTGACCCTTGCTTTGTGTCAGGTTCAAAAATCTGAACCCTTGGTTGGTATGAGGGTCAAAAATCTCACCCTTGCCTTGTCTAAGGGTTGAAAATCTGAACCCTTGGTTGGTATGAGGGCCAAAACTCTGACCCCTTGCACTATTGGGTGCTCATTTACAGGGGCCTTGTGTGTTGACTGGTGAAGTCTGAGGACCCTCAGAAATGGATTCTTCTCATCAGGGCGGTTTCAACGAACCCCAACAACGCCATGTTCCGACCATCCAATCAAAAGTTATGGCCCGACCACGTTTGCGTGGCCCGCGTGGACATGGTGCGTGGTACGTCGTCGCCGATGGCACTATTGGAGTCCTCTCGTCAAGACGGTTTCAACGAACCCCAACAACACCATGTTCCGACCATCCAATCAAAAGTTGTGGCCTGACCACGTTTGCGTGGCCGCCGCGTGGACGTGGTGCGTGGTACGGGGTCGCGGATAGCACCATTGTAATTTTCTCGTCGAGACGCTTCAAACGAACCCCTACAACGCTATGTTTGGATGAGCCAATCAAAAGTTGATTTTTGAAGCACGTTTTTTCGCCCGGCCTCAGCCGGGCGAACCCCTACGAGAGCTTTTCGTGCGTGCGTGCGTTCGTTCGTCCGTGCGTCACGCTCTTAGATCTCAGCGTTGGAAAGTCGTAGGAAGGCGATCTTGGGCTCTACGGAAAGCTGTCGACTCACTGGTAATGTTGCTAAGAGACTTCGAAATTCAAAAGTTTGAATTACGCGCGCTACAGTAACCCGAAGGTCTAAAAGGAAAACGGCTCTAACTCGCTCGTCTTACGTCGTAGAGCGGCGTGCGATAGCTCAACTAAAAGGTCTCGACGTGCTCTTTCGTTTGGCATTACAAATTTTCTTAATTACGCAAACACGCAACACGAAAAGCGACATTCTCGCGTTTTCAAGGCAGAAATCGCTCTAACTCGCTCAGCGTGCGTCGTAGGGAGACGATCTTGGGTTGGTTGGATAGCTCTCGACTCACTGATCATTTGTTCTTCTATTGGTCGAAACTCAAAAGTTTGAATTTCGGGAGCTACAGTAACCCAAAGGTTTAAAACGCGAAACTGATCTAACTCGCTCGTCTTCCGTCATAGAGAGACGATCTTGAGTTCGCTGAATAGGTTTCGGCACACTGATAATTCCGTTAAGAGAAGTCGAAATTCAAAAGTTTGAATTGCGCGCGCTACAGTAACCCGAGGGTTCAAAACGCAAAACGGCTCTAACACGCTCGTCTTACGTCGTAGAGCGGCGTGCGATAGGTCAACTAAAAGGTCTCGACGTGCTCTTTCACTTGGCGCAAAAAATTTGTTAATTACGCAAACACGCACCACAAAAAGCGATATTCTCGCGTTTTTAGCATAGAAATCGTTCTAACTCGCTCAGCGTGCGTCGAGACGATCTTGAGTTGCTGAATAGCTCTTGACTCACTGATCATTCGTTCTTCTATTGGTCGAAACACAAAAGTTTGAATATCGCGAGCTACAGTAACCCAAAAGTTCCGAACGCAAAACTTCTCTAACTCGCTCGTCTTCCATCGTAGAGAGACGATCTTGAGTTTGTTGAATAGGTTTCGTCACACTGATCATTCCGTTAAGAGAAGTCGAGATTCGAAAGTTTGAATTCGGCGAGCTACAGTAACTCAAAGGTTCAAACAGCAAATCGGCCCTAACTCGCTCGTCTTACGTTGTAGAGCGGCATTCGTTCGACCGTTTGAAAACTTACGTCGAGGCGGTTGTTGAACGGTCATTCCTAAAGAAATACTTTTGTTTTTTTAAACCCTTGTCTTACGAAAAACTTTGTCTGCTAAAAAAATTAATCCCGGGCGATCCCAATGTTGCCCTGCAACAACCGCTCAGAAATGCGTGTGTCTTGCTCAAAAAATTAATCCCGGGCGATCCCAATGTTGCCCTGCAAGAACCCCTCAGAAAGGAGTGTGTCAAAAGTAGCGCATGAATAGTGGACTCCGGGCGGGCGCGCGTCATATCGGAAAGGCTTCGAAATACTTTACAAAAGTATCCACTCTTTTACTCTTCCACTTTAAAACACTCACAAACCACTCTGTATTAATAAAACAACTCAACTTTTTTAAAACAGCTTGTTGCGAAAATAACGCTCGTGGTACATTTGGGGGTGACGGCATTGGTGCCATTGAATTCGCCTCGCCGAGACGCTTCAAACGAACCCCTATTTGATATGGTTCCGATGTGTTTTGAATTTGTTAACAATTTGTCAGTATGCTGAAACTCCCTTTCGTGGGGGACGTTTTTATACTCCACAAAAAAGTGTGGAGTATATAGCGTTTGTGCGCGAAACGCAGTAATTTGGACCAGATGGGGTTCGCGCGTGCAGCGGCCGATTTGCAAACGGTTTTTTGCGTTGGGTAGGCCTAGTGGGTGGGCAACCTGCACGACATATGGGGTCACGCTCCGGGACCCCGTTGGCGGGAAATTCAAAAATTTATTTTTTCAAAGTACTGAAAAGGCATAGTACAAGGTAGAACTCGAAAAAGTTGCATATAATGGTATATACTATCTTTTGATATGTTGTAGTACTCGATAGTGCCGAACACGGAAAAAAAGAATTGGATCGCTGCGGGACCAATTTTGGCGCCAAATTTGAAAAATTCGCGATTTTTCGTTATTTTCCGACTTTGACGGTTTGCTGTGCGCGATAGGTAGCAGCTAGAGCCGCGAGACCGCTTTTGGTGCTCCTTCCCAGATGTCCCCTATCGAATGAGCCATGAACGGAGAAAATCGGTTGAGACACAAAAAAGTTATCTTGGTGGAACTTTTTTGACTCCGGGGTTAAAAATTGCGCTTTTCGGGTTTCAGCGTCTGTAGCGCTCGAATGCGTTGCCGAATCGGTTCAAAAGTGGTTTTAAACGATTCTACGTTGAAATCTGGTCCAGAAAAGTGTTTTTGGCAAATTTGCAGAGCTACAGTAACCCTGCCGCGTCCATTTGAATATTGGGTGTCGGGTCGACTTTCGCGATATTATACTCGATTTTGGGGTTTTCGGGGGCGCTGATTACGAATTTGGCATTCGTTTGGCGCTTAGATGATGTTTAGGCGTACCTATGACGAATTCGTACGCTACCGTACCCCAAGTGCAGAATTTTGGTTCTGCGAGTCCATAGGAAGTTAGGGGTGTTGTATGTTGATTTTGGGGTATTCTGGGATGTAGATCACGAATTCGGCATTAGTTATGCGATTGGGAGTGTCAGGAGACCACAACAGGAGAGGAGTCACCGTGCGTATGAGTTCAAGTTTGTGGAGTATACTGCGTCCCCCGGACGACTTGCCTGGTTGCCCCCAGGGCATTCGTGGTTGGTCGGAGGGGGTCGGCGTGGTCACCGTTGGATTCTACGCGTTGAGGCGGTTCAGATAGACTACTGGCGCCCCCTGGTGGATGCACGCAACAACCAGAAATTCAAATCTCGCGGCTCTGCATTTCCCCTCTTGGCCAGCAGGCGGCGCTGTGCACGTTCCTCTTCATGGCCGGCAGGCGGCGCTGCAGTCGCTCTCAGCAGGAGGTCCTGGCCTTATAAGGGTGGAGATCGGCGGCCATCTTCAGTCCCTGCACCCACTTTACCTCTCTCCCCACCACCAACGCATACACAGTAACGGTAGGTAAGGGCGTAGGCGGACACAGCATAGGCAAGCAACTCATACGCTTGGGCTTACAGGGGGTGCGCTTATTTGAGGGTATATGGGGCGCTTATTAGAGACACTCACAGGGGGCGCTTATTAGAGACCCTTAGGCTTCCACTCTCTTCAGAACAGCAATTGGGCCGCTTAGGCTTAGAGGAGTGCACTCCTTCCCTTGGGCTTTGAATTCACCAGACCCAGTCCTGCAATCTACAGCCTTAGCCACAGTTTGAATCTGGCGGAAAATCACGCCCAGTACATTCCACCAAAGACTGGCCCAAAAATCTACTAGGGAGGCCAAAGAAATCACAACACCCAGACGCTTGGGCTTATAGAAGGGGGTGCGTTTATTTCGCCCGGCCTCAGCCGGGCGACACCCTACGAGAGCTCGGCGTGCGTGCGTACGTCTGTGCGTGCGTGCGTGCGTGCGTCTGTAACGCTCTCAGATCTCGGCGTTGGAAAGTCGTAGAGCGGAGATCTTGGGCTCTACGAATAGGTCTCGACTCACTGATCATTCCGCTAAGAGAAGTCGAGATTCAAAAGTTTGAATTGCGCGCGCTACAGTACCCTGAAGGTCAAAACGCAAAACGGCTCTAGCTCGCTCGTGTTACGTCGTAGAGCGGCAATCGACACGTCAGGTGAAAGCTCTCGACGCGTTCTTTCATGTGACTGCAAAAGTTGTTTCAATTACGCAAATACGCACCGCCGAAAACGCCATTCTCGACATTTTGACGCTAAAATCGTTCTAACTCGCTCAAATTGCGTCGTAGAGAGACAATCTCGAGGTCAGTGGATAGCTCTCGACTCGCTGATCATTTTGTTCTCCCATTGGTCAAAACTCAAAAAATTTGAATTTCGCGAGTTACAGTAACCCGAAGGTTTAAAACGCAAAACGGCTCTAACTCGTCTGTCTTGCGTCGTAGAGAGGTGATCTTGAGCACCTCGGATAGCTCTGGACTCATTGATCATTTGTTCTCCCATTGGTCGAAACTCAAAGTTTGAATTTCGCGAGTTACAGTAACCCAAATGTCCGAAAACGCAAAACGCCTCTAACTCGCTCGTCTTACGTCGTAGAGCGGCGATCGACACGTCAGGTGAAAGCTCTCAACGTGTTCTTTCATGCGGCAGCAACAATTTTTAACATTACGCAAACACGCACCACGGGAAACGCCATTCTCGAGATTCGAACACTAAAATCGCTCTAACTCGCTTGATTTGCGTCGTAGAGAGACGATCTCGAGCTCAGTGGATAGCTCACGACTCACGGATTATTTGCGAAACTTGAAAATTTGAATTTCGTGAGTTACAGTAACCCGAAGGTGCAAAAGCACAAAATGGTTCTAACTTGCTCGTGTTACGTCATAGAGCGGCAATCGACACGTCAATTTTAAGCTCTCAGCGTGCTCTTTCGTGTGTCAGCAAGCATTTTGCAATTGACTAAAACACGCACCACAGAAACAATAGTTTTGAGTTTTACTCTGGAACTTTCTGAATTGCTCATGTTGCGATTAGAGCGACACTCGGCACGTCATTCCAAGCTCGCTACGTACTACACGCGCCAAGAAAATAAACTTCGTTTTGCTCCATGGGCAGAACTACGACACGGCTTTATTGCTCACAGTGCGTTCTTTTGTGCTCTGTCATATGTTTGTCAAAACTTTGAGAAGTTTTTGTCACTTTTTTAAAAGCGTTGCTCAAAAGAGGGACTTTCTTGCTCTAAAAACCAATTCCCGGGCGATATCAATATTGCTAAGCAATACCCTCTTGCGAAGGGGGAGCTCGTGAAGCGGAGCAATACGGGCGGTGAGCTCTCGCACTCTCTGCAGAAAGGACGCAACTCTATGCAATGTCAGTCAGAATACAAACTCAACTTTTTAATACCGGAGCTTGTTAGAGACCCTTAGGCTTGTGCTGACCTTAGGCTTGTGTGCTTTACACCACGCCGCAAGTCAGTCCCAAAATGAATGGTTTCCGACCTCAAAGCTCAAGGTACGGTGAACTCCGTCTTTGTGCTACTGTCACCATTCCTCATCGTTTGTCGACAGGCTCAGAATTATTTACACGCCATAATAAATAAACACACGGATGCCGCAAAGTTGCACTTGTAACCCGACCACCGTCCTTTGTTTACTGAGACAAAAACTTGACGTGCTACCGTTTGCATGTTTGGCGAGTGGCCCCCTAGCGCCTGCGCTCTTTTGCTTTCTCATACGTGGTGCAATTCTGACAGAAGAGGAGAGAGCAGAGAAGGGAGGAAGCTGCAATGAAGGCATTAATTGTGAAGGTTTTACTGCTCTGGAATTTTCCACTCGCGTTGGGCCCAAAATGGCAAAATCAGCAGACAGTCAACTCGTTGGAATTTAGGTATTGCATAAAACTTGCGCTAACCTACACTAATAGCGACGTAAGTTACCTTCTTCAATTAGGCCAAGGATCCTCAACACAAGGGGATCAATCAAAATTATCGCTGGGAAAGATGGCAACGTAGAGTTTCATGCGGCGGGCAGAGGAAAAGTGAAATTTGGTCAACTGAACTTGGAGGATCTGCCAAAGATTGTGGGTTCATTACTGTGCTGACTGCTTGGAAGTTGAAGTTGAAAGTTTATCAGTTGTGCTTTCCAGTCTGATTTGGACAAGCGCCAGCGAGCTGCCGACGAAGCTGTCGCGTCAATGGTAGCATTCAAAGAGCAGATTCGCCAAGAAAATGAGCACTGGCGGCGACAGGAGTCGGAACGAGTGAATCAATTGGTATGTACGTGATCGTGCGTGACTGATGCCACATGTGCCACTGTAGGAAGCCAAGAATTGACTACAGCGCTAAATATCTCTGTCTGTTTAGATTTCTGGCCTCAAGAAAGAGAAGAAAGCCCTGAATGCGACCTTAGCTGAAACTGTGGCCACGTTGGAACGTGTCAGAAAATCCGTTTTAGTCTTGGAAGAGACGATGTGAGTTGGATGTTTCTGATACATACCTTGAGGAGCTTCGTTTCGTACGCATAGTCTTACTCTATCTGTATGTCTTGCAGCAAATACGAAAAGAATGACAACTTCTGCCGAGAAAAGAAGCCGTGTAAGAATGGGGCGACGTGCATCGACCAGTTTCAGAACTACTTCTGTCTATGTCCACCTGGCTACACGGTCAGTCCTTCTGCACTTGACGCTTTTGTGGCTGTCTTGTTATTCAGTCAGTTGAGTCTGCAGGGCAAAGACTGCGACGTCGACGTTGACGAGTGCGCTATTGGACAACCCTGCATGAACAATGCAAAGTGTGAAAACAAAGTTGGAACATACAGGTAGAGTCGCTCTATTGTGTTACACATTAGCATGACATGGCAGTATTCTTACGATCGTTTAGCTCTTCAGGTGCCACTGCGCCGAGGGCTACCACGGACCGCACTGTGAGCACCACATCAAGTCCTGCAACACGAGTCATCCTGAATACGCGCATTGGCTCTGTGGAGATCACGGCTTTTGCAGGCCATCAGCAACTGAGCCAGTAATGTGTTAAGAATAAGTAGATTTCTGAAGAAATATCAAAATCAGTTAATGTCAAGGGAAATTTAGGCTGGCTACACCTGCAATTGCGACGTTGGATACGAAGTTGACAAGAGTAATCCCACTGATCCCCACTGTGTGAACATCGATGAATGTGAAACTGGCGACCACCAGTGCCACGGTAAAGACTACTGCAAGAACGACCCTGAAGGGACCTATATCTGCACCGGGTGAGTGTCGCGTTATCCAATAGCGCAGCATTCATTCTGTGAGTGGCGTAAGCATTTTCAGATGTCCCCCAGGCTTTGCCGGCAGCCCTCACGGGAAGGACTGCCTGTGGGTCAACCCATGCAAAACCCACAATGGGGGCTGCAACCACATGGTTGACTGCATTTCTCATCATGGATCAGTGGAAGCGAAGTGTGGCCCGTGCCCTCAAGGTTCTCTGATTTCTGATGGAAGTCTTTCACTGCACCTACACATACATCGTTGTGTATAACGCTGCCGTTGCTATTCTGTTTAGGCTACTCTGGCGATGGAAAGCAGTGTGAGCCAGTGAAGTACTGCGATTCGAATCCATGCCATGCAAACGCTACGTGCCATGAAAATTACGGAGAAGTAATCACGACTGAGACTGTGTTGTGTCATGTTACTGTGAATGGCCATCCTCGCAAAGTCATTTCAGTCTCTTACTGAAGCGTATCCTGGGGCAAGATTTACATGCGCATGTCGCCATGGGATGATAGGAAATGGAGTGGGCGAGTTTGGGTGCAGACCGAGTCCAAATAACCCATGCAACACCAACGATCCGTGTCTGAATGGTGGCATATGCCTTGTCAGTCAGTTTTCAAATGCACTCTTCAGTTTCACCTTTTGAATGATTAAGTTAATGACACAACTGTCTTCAGCCTCTGACTGACACTGACTACCGATGCCAATGCGACCCACGGTTTTCTGGAAAAGACTGTGCCGAGCCAAACATTTGTCACAGTAGCCCATGCAGAAATGGAGGGACTTGTATTCCTCATAAAGATGGAAATTCATATGCTTGCAATTGCACAAGTCAATACCATGGGGACAAGTGCGAGCGGTCACTCGATGGTAAATGGAAAATTTGTTTGGTTCAATTTTCGTTGGTGTATATTAGTTACCGTAGATTGATTGCAGGCTGCGGCAGTTCTTTTACACATGCAAGTGACAGTTTCAAGTATCCAGCTGATACATATCATGGCAATAGATACGCACGAAGGAAAAATTGCGAGTGGTTCATTTCGACACCTGACAAAAGCAAGGTTCTGTATAGGTAGCTGTAATGGGACGTAATACTGCAATCACAGGCTGCGTGATTCACGCAGCGTGAATTGTTAATGGTGGCGCCCCATGCTTACTTCATGAGTAATCCAACTAACAAATATTGTAGGTAGAGTACTTGCCATGTCATAACCAAATTCTTCTGCAACGGGAAGGAAGGAAGCCATAACTCCAATAATTGAAAGAGCGCGAAAAGCAAAAATATTTGCGACCTATCACGAATCGAACCATCTACTTATCTGTGTATTCCCCTTTTCTTCAGATAAATAGTTACCCCTTTATCGCTGAACTACATATACTGGTCTGTTATATAGTCCGCTCCAACTCGGTCTCATTACCCCTCCTCCCCAATGAGATCTGTGATATCTTCACATTGAGTAGACTGAATAAAGTAATACTTCTTTATAGGCGCTCAACATCTCATTTGTCAGCTTCAAAACTGCTCACTATGATACCTTGAGTGTCTATGCTGGTGCCGATTCATCAAGTTTTCTGGTGGGAGTGTTTTCTGGCTTCAGTGCTAAGAGCCTACATTACCCTCTCGGCTATTATGTACTGCCTTCTCATGATGCTTACCTCAAGTTTGAGCCCGACCGCTATTCTCATCCACCAAATGAAGGAGGTTTTGAAATCCACTGGGAAACAACTAACCCTGGTATGCCAAAAATTTTGCCGTTTAAGTTACTTGTAGTGTGTTTTGTAGTATAAGACTTGCAGTGATGAATGTCGTGGGCCTTGTGGCGACCTCGGCTTATCGGCGACCATAGTAACTACAAGAGGACGCCGACCGCTGATCAGCCGAGGCTAATCGCCAATCATGCTCTCTTGTTCTCTTCCAATCAGACAACCGCGCCCTCTCTATTTCTTGACTAGAAATGTGGCCTCAGCCGGGCGACACCCTACGAGAGCTCGGCGTGCGTGCGTGCGGCCGTCCGTCCGTCCGTCCGTCCGTCCGTCCGTCCGTCCGTCCGTCCGTCCGTCCGTCCGTCCGTCCGTCCGTCCGTCCGTCCGTCCGTCCGTCCGTCCGTCCGTCCGTCCGTCCGCCGGTTTGTCCGTTCGTCCGTCCGTCCGTCCGTGCGTTACGCTCTCAGATCTCGGCGGTGGGAAGCCGTAGAGCGGAGATCTTGGGCTCGACGGATAGGTCTAGACTCAGTGATCATTCAGCTAAGAGGTTTCGAAATTCAAAGTTTGAATTGCGCGCGCTACAGTAACACGAAGGTGGAAACGTTAAACGGCTCTATCTCGCTCATCTTACGTTGTAGAGCGGAAATCGACACGTCAGGTGGGAGCTCTCGACGTGTCCTTTTATACGACTGCAGAAGTTTTTCCAATTGCGCAAACACGCACCACGGAAAACGCCATTCTCGAAATTTTAACACTAAAATTGCTGTAACTCGTGCAACTGACGCCGCAGAGAGACGATCTCGCGTTAATTGGATAGCTCTCGACTCGCCGATCTTTTGTCTTCCTATTGGTCGAAACCCAAAAGTTTGAATTTCGCGAGTTACAGCAACCCGAAGGTCCAAAAGCGCAAAACGGCCCTAACTCACTCGTTTTACGTCGCAGAGCGGCAATCGGCACGTCAGTTGAAAGCTCTTGACGCGTCCTTTCGTGTGTCAGCAAACATTGTTTTCAATTACTAAAACACGCACCATGGAAAGCAATTTTTGCGTTTTGCGCTGGAATCTCTCTGAATTGCTCCTGTTACGATTGCGATACTTGACACGCCATTCGGAGGCTCACCACGTACTCTTTCTATTCTGACTCAAAAGTTTCATTACTAAAACACGCACCAAGACAAACAAAACTCGCTTTTCGGCATGGAGAGATATGCGACACGGTTTGATGGCTCCTAACGCCCTCTTTTGTGCTCCACCAAATGTTTGTCAAAACTTCGACAATTTTTGTCACTTTTTCAAAAAGCGTTGCGTGAAAGAGGGGTCTTCTTGCTCTAAAAGCCAAATCCTGGGCGATACCAATATTGTTATGCAATACTCTCTTGCGAAGTGGGAGCCCGTGAAGCGGAGCAATACACGGGCGATGTACTCTCGCACTCTCTGCAGAAAGAACACAACTCTTTGCAATGTCTGTCAGATTGCAAACTCAACTTTTTTCGCCGCGCCTCAGCGCGGCGAGGTGTATATATACGGATGACAATGTGTGTGTGTGTGTGTGTGTGTGTCTGTCTGACTGTCTGTCCGCGCATCGAAATAAGGTATGTGACATATGTGGTCAAGTAGAGTCAAGGTCGCTGAGTACGGATCCAGTGTCCGTTCCTGTTGCTAATTTCGCATTTTCGAGATATTCGCAATTAAAATTCCAAAATGTCGAAAATCGACTTTTTCGCCTGATGAGCTAGCGGCGATATTTCTTCGGAAATGGAAAGAGCATAGACCGCGGATAATTTGTAACACAAAGGAATTTTTTGCAAATGTGGAATTTAATAGAAATACACGATTATTTATCAAAATTCCATAAACTGACGCAAATAGAACGTCATTTATTGATGAATATGAATGCAGAAATGGATAGGTCGCACGCCAATAAGAATTTGTGACATGGTTTTACAGTTTTGAAAAATTGCAATTTAGAGATATTTTCAATTAAAATACGAAAATGTTGAAAATCGACTTTTTCACCGGAATAGCTAGCTACGAAATTTCTTCAGAAATGGAAAGAGCATAGACCGCGGATCATTTGTAACACAAAGAAAATTTTTTGCAAATGTGGAATTTAATAGAAATACACGATTATTTATCAAAATTCCATACTGGAGTATTTATGAGTATCCATGAATTGACACAAATAGACCGTCATTTATTGACGAATGTGAATGCAGAAATGGATAGGTCGTACGCGAATAAGAATTTGTGACATGGTTTTACAGATTCGAACAATTGCAAATTAGGGATATTTACAATTAAAATACAAAAATGTTTTTCGCCTGATGAACTAGCGACGAAATTCTTCAGAAATGGCAAGCGCATAGACAACGGATAATTAACAAGAAAAAATTCTTGCTAACGTTAAATTTGAAAGTAATTTTCAAAATTTCGATAGAAACGCCAAAATTCCATAATTGCCAAGACTGTTGTTCATTGATGAATGCCAACACAGAAATACGTACAAATCAAACGGAATTCCTGGTAGAGAACGACTGCATCAACATTTGGCAAGTTTTTTTTGTTCGATGTGGCGTATTCACGCAGGTATAAAACTTCAGATGAACGGCGTCGTATCATGAACGGCGCCGATAACATATAGCGAACGCGGCGATACCACTGAGCTTTAGATCAGCTGTACAGATAACCGTATCGTGTGAATAGCTGCACTTGGTTTGCGGCACACGTTCTCAAGATACCTTCTTAGATACGGCTTATGGTGTGTGTGTGTGTAAAGTTCACTATACTGTTCACCAAGGTTTGGCAGACACATTGTATAGGTGGAACTTTTTGCACACACAGCTTGTTAATACCAGCGACTGTTTGTCTATTCACTAGACTATCTCAAATTTGGTCACAACAGTATGCCTGTTCGTATGGTATGTAGCCTAGTGTGAAGAGCACGCATGATTTAAACGAGACTTCTGAGACGACCGACTTTTGGCTGCAACAAGACAGGCACCTGCTTGTTCTTCGGCAGATGGGACTGAGCGAACGTCCACTTCTTGAAATGCACAATGTGTTAATGTCGAGCGAGGGAGAGAATTTTGATGTTTGATATTTGAGAATTCCGAGAGGGGATATTTGATTGGGAGAGAACGAAAGCGCGATCGTCCATTAGCCCAGGCTATCAGCGGCCGTCCTCTCGTAGTACTACGGTCGCCTATAAGCCGAGATTATCGACAAGCCTACGATATAAATTAATCACGTGGTGTGACATTTGGTGCACTTGCCTTGACGAATGTACACCACTGGATCCACTTTACGCTACATACATACAGTGCTAAGGAATGTTAGTTGCATTGCCATTTCGTTTCTGCTTAACCCTGGAAGACGCGCACTGGCGCCACCTACATATCTCATGAATATTCCCCAACACAATTGATTAGCTTTAAGACCTTGTGTTCACAGTAAGAGGGTCACTCTGTGTTAACCAAATGAGTAACTTGTTGGAGGCAACTCACTGCACGACATCCAATGTCACAACACTTGCAACCATTCAGTTTGCCCTACCGTCGAAAAGGACTTGATGGGAAAGCCAATCGGCCACACTGGGCAGTTGAAATCACCCGGCTATCCCGACAATTACCCTGTAAACACAGCTTGCGTGTGGCACGTGCAGACTGACCCTAGCAAGGTTATAGAGCTGACGCTCGGCAACATTACTCTGGACACTCCTGGGAGCAATGGAGATGTTCTTACTGTATGGACTAGGGCAGTTGAGAGGCGCCTTGTGCAATGTGCATAGCAATAAATTTAAACTAGTTTCAGATCATGGAAGGCGTGCGTCGCGTTACTTCGATACGCCAATCTGTCAGTTTTGATGGCTTGATTACAACAAGCGTCAACGAGTTCACCATGGTATTATTAACAGATGGCGTCTCAGATGATGTTGGCGAAAAGATCGGCTTCGACGTTTCCTACCGTATTACGGAAGGTAGATACTGTAGGTGGCAAAATACTGCTCAAATTTGTGCGTGGTTGATGGTGTCGTCTCGCAACATCTTCTGTGTGTTTCAGCACATTGCGACTGTGGTAATAATGCTTTCCATCGCTCCTTTGAAAAGATTACTATACAAACTCCAAACTACCACCAAGCTGCCAACAGCCACTATTTCGACAACTGCGACTGCGTATGGATAATTGATGGAACTGATTTGCTTGGCAAAGATGGTGCCGGAGAGATCACATTAAGGCAGAAGGACTCTTTCAGGCTTGAGAATTGTGGAGACGACAGTGACTACTTGAAGGTCTGAAGACTCAGCTGATTGCCTTCGTTGTATTCATTTACAAAAGTAGCAGCATGATAATTTCTTCAGATCACTGAAGGAACTAGTGAAGCAGGCAATGAGATTGCAAAATATTGTGGCTGGTCATACATTGGCCGCAAGACGTTTGAAATGATAAGCATTCACTTATTATTTCATTCCAATAATAAGAACAATTATGAAGGATTCCAGCTCGAGGCGCAGCTCAGTGAGAATATTCTGTGCTGTATTCTTTGGTCTGAGCGTGGCAAGCTACAGTGTAATGAGCGGCGACGCGATACGCTACAACGCACGGCGCTTTCTACCCTACGGCCTTCGCTTGTACACTACACCACACACTGCACTACACTATATAATACACTTCACTTGGCATCTTTCTACCACGCGGTGGAGCGTCGCTGTACAAACCCCACATTCCGTTGGAGTGTGTTATAAACTGCCCAAATATATCATTCACTTTTCAGGATGTGGTCGCACCTATAGAATTGGTGCAGAAGAATCCGGCTCCTTTGTCACGCCGTTTTATCCCCTGACGGCCAAACGTGAACTGAAGTGCAACTACACTGTTGAATCTGCTATGAAAGAGACTATCATAGTGACGTTTTCGCTAAGGTCCAATGACAGCTGGAGGCTGGGCTGCTCTGAAGACACGTTTGTTGAAGTTGGAGGATTGTACATTCTTGGTGGACGTACATATCTTCTAATTTGTTGTCTCTTTTAGATCAAGTCACACATCGACTACATCTACAATGGACGCTACAATGAATGCGATTGGGTGTCACAGTTGATTGGGAAAACTTTTTGGTCGACAGGTGGAAAGTTCGAAGTCTATTATCAAACTGGTGGTAAGGGAAAGCAGGCTCTCAAAGTCGACTTTCGTGCCGAGGACGGTGGTTGTTACTACACTCTGAATAAAACGCATGGCGTCATCAAATTTCCTCCGAAAGGCGAGAAAACCTACAAAAGTCACCTTACCTGCCAATGGAAAATAGACCCACTGCCGCGTGATTACTATCGCAAAACAGGAATTAAGCTGACGTTTAAAAACTTTCACATCGCCTATAGCAAGAATTGCGAAAATGACTATGTTGAGGTATTCGTTCCGGCCAGTCGAAAGCGCAGCACCAGTGGCAGGTTGTGAAGCAACTCAGCACATGTATCTATTTATTGAGTTGTCCATAAGATCATTCCGGTTACTCATTCAGACACTGCGGGGATGACCCGCCACTGTTGCAGTCCAGAAGGGGGAGAAGTGTTCGAATAGTCTTCCATTCAAATCACGTGAATGAGAACGACAGCTACTCCGGGTTTACAGTTCATTACTCAAGAACCTCAGATGGGCTGGCAAATCGGTGTGATAAAACATTTATTCAGACAAGCGATACTATTGAATCTGTTGGCTTTCCAAAGGGATTGTCCGAACCAATGACGTGCACCTACAGAATACGAGTGAGTCTAGTACATTTTGTGCCTTGAATCAAATACTTACAAGGGCGTAGTGTGCCTTCTTCACCTCTAAAGTACCTATTTCAAAGGTCTTTGCTGGCCGATAGGTCTCCTTCAGGTGCCGGAAGGACGGGTTGTGTTAAAGGTGGAAAACCTAACTCTGCCTTGCAATCTTGGAGGCATTGAGCTATGGCAAGTTGCACACTTCGTTTCATATGTGTACCTAGCCGCCAACCGGGGAGGGGGGGGGGGTATAGGACCCCTCAGGGGGAGGGGGGGGGGGGTCTAGGGTCCCCGGAGAGGGGGGGGGGGGGCAAACGACCTAAAAATGTTGCCTAAAAACCACCAAAAATGAGAATATTTTACAAAAGTAGACCAAAAAGAGCCAAAAATCGCATAATTTTGGTCATAAACGCCCAAAACATAGCGCCACAGGCGAAATTTTTGCTATTTTTAAGTGTCGCAGGCGAAAATTTCGCCATTTTTTCGCCCGGCCTCAGCCGGGCGAACCCCTACGAGAGCTTATCGTGCGTGCGTCTGTGCGTGCGTGCGTCCGTCACGCTCTTAGATCTCAGCGTTGGAAAGTCGTAGGAAGGCGATCTTGGACTTTATGGATAGCTCTCGACTTACTGGTAATGTCGCTAAGAGACTTCGAAATTCAAAAGTTTGAATTGCGCGCGCTACAGTAACCCGAAGGTCCAAAACGCAAAACGGCTCTAACACGCTCGTCTTACGTCGTAGAGCGGCGTGCGATAGGTCAACTAAAAGGTCTCGACGTGCTCTTTCACTTGGCGTAAAAATTTTGTTGATTACGCAAACACGCACCACGAAAAGCGACATTCTTGCGTTTTTAGCATAGAAATCACTCTAACACGCTCAGCGTGCGTCGTAGAGAGACGGTCTTGAGTTGCTGGAGAGCCCTTGACTCACTGATCATTTGTTCTTCTATTGGTCGCAACTCATAAGTTTAATTATCGCGATCTACAGTAACCCAAAGGTTCAAACAGCAAATCGGCCCTAACTCGCTCGTCTTACGTTGTAGAGCGGCATTCGTTTGACCGTTTGAAAGCTTACGTTGAGGCAGTTGTTGAACACTCATTCCTAAAGAAATACTTTTGTTTTTTAAACCCTTGTCTTACGAACAACTTTGTCTGCTAAAAAAATTAATCCCGGGCGATTCCAATGTTGCCCTGCAAGAACCCCTCAGAAAGGAGCGTGTCAGAAGTAGCGCATGAATAGTGGACTCCGGGCGGGCGCGCGTCATATCGGAAAGGCTTCGAAATACTTTACAAAAGTATCCACTCTTTTACTCTTCCACTTTAAAACACTCACAAACCACTCTGTATTAATAAAACAACTCAACTTTTTTGTAACAGCTTGTTTAGTGCCGCAGGCAAGAATTTTTGAAAATCCGAGGGGAGTCTTTTGGGAAGTAGGGGAGGGGGTACCTGAGGTGCCAGGGCGCCGGGTATGGGGGGGGGCACCTGTGGAGCTTAGCCCCCCATGCCCCCCCCCGGCTACACGTATGCTTCGTTTCTATTTCAATCAGATCTTCACTAAAACTATGTAAAACTACAACTGAGTATCAATATATGGCAACTTGACTGCTAACTGTTGACGCTTTGCGAATAATAATGTTTCCACACCATTCAGGAATGGCCGAAAGCAACTGAAAGAAATGAAGTTCCATAGTTTGGAAAGAGATGGCAAGCTTTGCTCTGATAGCACACTGCGAAATTTTTTATCACTGAATCGCCATGTGATTGTGAGGTTCACAACAAGTGCCGTTCCTGCTGGGTCAGATATCAAATATCGAATAACTTACAAACATTTAATTTCGGGTGGGTGAAGTATTAAGCAGCAGCTGCATCACTGCGAAATGACCCAGCAGTCTGTAATATTGTATGTTTTTCCAAGACAATAGTGCGTTCAAAATTTGTTAGACTTGCGGAACTTTTCGAAAAAGCGCCAACTCTGAAATATTCGTGCCTGACAGCGTGGGCCAAGGATGGGGCATATTTTTGCTGCAAAACGTTGACTGACCTACATAAGCCGCATTTGCGTCATGAGAGGTGGACTTCTGCATTTCCATAGTGCGAATGCCAGCAGAGTCCAAACTGCCTGTCTTCTGAAGTACCTAGTACCGGGTTTTTCTGAAAAAGCGCCCCGGGGCGCTAATTAAGTTTTGGCACTTTCGGCGAGAGCAGACTCAAACCAAATAAGCGCCCCGGGGCGGTTATTTGGAAAGTCTAATCTGGTGTCTTTTCGGCACTTGGAGCTTATCCTCAACAGAAGTGCATAATCGGTGAGTATTGTCATACAAAATCATATTCTTACTGGTATTCAATGCATACTCATTTGAATTCTCATTACAACATGGAGAATTCAGGCTCAAATCGGCCTCTCAGACCCTCATTTTCCAGGTGAACAGTTAACGCAAGGAAGCGAAATGCACATTTTGTTCAAAGAATCTTTTCTCCAAATAAGCGCCCCGGGGCGCTTATTTGGAAAGGCATGCCAAATAAGCGCCCCGGGGGCGCTTGTTTGGGGGGGGCGCTTTTTCGGAAAAACCCGGTACATTTTCAGTAAATGACAATCTTGCTTACCAACCTTTCAGCAGGTCCTCGTGAACACTTGATTGATAGAACTTATATTGCGTCAACGCATTACTCAACACCGACGATCACACCTTACACGGACACCTTCATAATTACAGTGCCTGAGGGTGAGATGAAAAGTAGGCAGGGTGTCTTACTATACTATAATAATTCCAGTACAAGAGTATACTATACTACAGTTGATTCGGGTATTCCAGTATTAGGTATACTATACTATACTAGAATTCAGAATGTTTTGCTCATACTATGCCTATGCTTTACTATACTTGAATTCAAACCCATACTAGAATGGTATTACAGTATAGATTTGATCGATTTCCACAATCAAATCTTGCAATGTACAGGAATACTTCGACTAGGTCGCTGAAGTTTTGAATAGATTTGCATAACAAATTGTGTTAATGTAGCAGAATAGAACTGTTGTGTCCTTATAATGACCAATTTGGTGCGTCATAAGTAGAATGTTGGCCATTGTTTTGGCACTCGTCTGTGGCTTCCATACTGGAGTTCTATTCTAGTGCTATACTACAATTCGAGAATTGACGCCTATGCTATACAATACTACAATTCGTTGAGAACCTCAGTACTATACTACACTACAATAGAATTGAAAATCTCTCTCCATACTATATATACTATGCTATTCTAGAATTAAAATGAATCCAGTATGACACCATGATAGGTAGCAATCTCACCGAACTTATACGTATGACATAATGTTTCTTCAGGTAACCGAGTTGTAATGAGGCTCTTACATCTTGACAAACTCAATCCACCCAGTCTCAAGAGCAAGGACGCCTGTCTCAATAGTGGAAATGTCAATAAACTTCAGGTTTGGCAGAGTGTCACCAAATTTGCGTGCCTTAACACTAGAGAGTTTTTCAAAATGAATTCCCGATTGAGGAACTGAAGTAATTTCAGGTTTTTGATGGCAGACATTTTAGTGGAGATTTGCTACGTCAGTTTTGTTACGAGATACGTGACCCAGTTGAGATTAAGAGCAGCCCTGGCCAGAATCATTTGGCCATCAGATACAAGCAAGTTGGTGGAGCACGTATATCCGATGCTTCAGCTGAAACAGCGAAAATTTCAGGGTTCTATGCCACTCTTGCTACAGGTAAGTGTGCCTACAATAATGGCTGTTTCCTGTCCACAGCAGACTTCGCAGCACCGTACAACACTTTCAGACTGCACAAACATCGAGCTGGCAGGTTTTCGGGGGATTGTTAAGAGTCCAGGCCACGACATAAAAGAAGGAACAAAGGAGGCTTTTAATTGCGATTGGACCATTACAGTTAGAAAAGGAAACAAGATTAAACTGGAGTTTCATGGAGACTTCGACATCTCGGATGGTCACCTCGTTAATGAGACCTGTCAAAGCAACTATTTTGAGGTGAGCAAACGTATTCTATGCGCAACCCTTGTCATAAGTACATGAGTACATGTACTGTGTTCAATTATAGGTTGAGAGCCTTTCTCGTGTTACTCTAGTGGGCTCAGGCGATGCTAGGGACCCTGCTGGCGGAGCACGTTTCTGCAACCAAATGACCATTCCAAGTGTCATCCTGTCAGAAAACAGCGTAGTAGTGCTAAGATATCAATCGGACGGCTCAAACCCAGCAAACAAGTTTTCGTTTGCATGGAAACTGGAAGGTGAGGTTCATTAGCAAACCTTTTGTCTGTGATAGCTATCGGAAGCTCGCTGTTCTGCATGTAGGCTGTGGAAACCTTTTCACACAACCACAAGGAATTTTGTCTGCTGTGAAGACAACCTCAGTGGACTACACTGAATGTTTGTTTTCAATCAAAGCGCCCACTTATATGAGAATCAAGATTAGCCTGAATAGCATGGCCATTGATGACGCAGACAATTGTACCCATTATGGAGCTTTGGTTAGCTTTCGCAGTTTATGACTGAGTTTGGAGTTATCGGAATGTACTTCTGTGGAACTGTTTTAGTTTTATGACTCATCTATTCAAACAAATATCGACCCATTTCGCAAGCTCTGCAGCAGTAGCGAATGGAAGACGCAGAGGACTATAGAATCATCCGCTAACCAGTTGGACATATTAGTCCGTTTTAATCCTGCTATGATTAGTGACCATGACGTATTTTCTGCAAACTATGAGTTTATTCATGGCGGGTGTCGTTTGGACCCAATCAAGGGTTTGTTTGTTGTTTTGTTTAGTAGACAATGCATCTAATGCTGATGTATGTCGGCTAATGGGTCATTGGTAAGTATTGCACATGAGCACAGATATGGCCAGTGACTGGAGGTACCCTAGTTACAGTGATTGGAAGTGGCACCCTCAAATCTCGTGGATGGCCAAGACCAAAAAATCGTCAGAGATGTTACTATCCACTTGTCGCTCCAGCTGGTCATCAGATTATGCTGTCACTAGTCGAAGTAGGCCTCTTTAGTGATGGAACACCGAAGCATTTCCAAAGTTATGGGAAAAAATATCACAGGTGAAGCTTGTTCAATGTGTTCGCTGTTTTTTCGCTCGGCCTCAGCCGAGCGAACCCTATCAAGAGCTCGGCGTGCGTGCGTGCGTACGTACGTACGTACGTACGTCACGCTCGCTTCGGGCTTAATAACTCGCTCGTCCGACATCGTAGGATGGAGTTTGAGACATCCTCGGGTAGCCTGCGGACTCCTCTCGCCATCTGAGTGTTCAAAACTGAAATAAGTTTTCAAACTCGCGCGCTACAGTATCCCAAAGTGGGGTCCATTTTAAGACAAAAGTTGACCAAACCTAGTCAAATCGCATATCAAAGTGAAGCGCTCGAGCTCCTGAGCACGAATCCGACAAGAAAAAGTTTCAAAAGTTTAAACAGAGAGCTACAGTAACCAAAACGCGTCGAAAACTGGAAACGACACGCTTGCTTCGGGCTTAATAACTCGCTTGTCTGACGTCGCTGGGTTGAGTTCGACACGTCGACGGGTAGCCTTCGGACTACTCTCGCCATCTGAGTGTTCAAAACTAAAATAAGTTTTCAAACTCGCGCGCTACAGTATCCCAAAGTGGGGTCCGTTTTAAGACAAAAGTTGACCGAAGCTAGTCAAATCGCATATCAAAGTGAAGCGCTCGTGCTCCTGAGCACGAATCCGGCAACAAAAAGTTTCACAAGTTTAAACAGAAGGCTACAGTAATCAAAACGCGTCGAAAACTGGAAACGACACGCTTGCTTCGGGCTTAATAACTCGCTTGTCTGACGTCGCTGGGTTGAGTTCGACACATCGACGGGTAGCCCTCGGACTACTCTCGCGAACGGTGACGTCAAAATAATAACAAGTTTAAAAATTGCGCGCTACAGTATCCCGAAGTAATGTACGCGAAAAGTCAAAACTTCATGGAACCTAGTCGAATCGCATATCAAAATGAAGCGCTCGACCTCTTGAGCAAGAATCCGACAACAAAAGTTTCAAAAGGTCAATGAGAGGGCTACATACAGTAACCAAAACGCGATGAAAACTGCAGATTTTGGTTTGTTATATCTTGGCACTCGTGCGTTGCAGAGCGGCTGTCTTGACATCGCTGAAGAGCTCACTGCAAGCCAACATCAAATCATGCTCACAATTAACCTGTAGTTTTGCGTTAGATTCCAGTGTCTTTTTTTAAATTTAGTCTGAAAAGATGATTTTCTTGGTATAAAGAATTAAACCCAAGCGATACCAATGTTGCGTAGCAAGACCACTCCAAAAAGTGTAGTCGCGAGGAGAGTCAAAGACGCTGCACGAAACCGGAAAGGGCCTTGCTACAATCTCAGTAAAAATTCAAAGCTCAAAACCACTCCGCTTTTTAAAAGAGACTTGTTTCTAATCAACCTGCATATTTCATACTCCATTTTCAGGTGCATCAATAGTGACGGATCATCTGCGCCAGAGCTGGCAGTGTATGATGGGAGCAGCACATCGTCACCTCTCTTGCTGCAATTGTGCAAAGACAAGCAGGACAAAATGCCTATTGAGTTGACCAGCACAGGACCTGCGATGACAATATTTCATTATCAAGGAAAAAAGCGTGTGCTGTCACAATTGTCGAAAATTTCAATGCCACATGAAAAGTATTGTTTTAACAATGAAAAGAGTGGGTCAATTACAGAGGAAGAACTATATCAGAAGTGCCAGTATGTTATGTCAGAAAAGTTTTCTGTATGTCTTAATTGAAGTGAAATCTGTAAACCAATTTTAGCTATGGATTTAGAGCAACTTATCTCTTGTCATGTGGCGGTACTCTGAACGCAACTGATTCGGACCAGACAATTGAGACTTTCAGAGGCCACCAATACTCTTACACTGACGACACTGGACAAGTCCATTTGTACGACAGTTGTTTGTGGACAATCGTTAGCGCCGGAAATGGTTTGTTACCAGACTGAACTCATTTATGTAGTTGTCAAATTCGTTCTCGAGCGTGCACATTCATTGTTTGTGCTTATGTCAGAGGAACAAGTGCATGTGTACTTCGAATTTGTGGATGCGAGGCAGTACTATCACAACAAGACCATTGAAATGCACTCTTCTGCTGTGCAGAATATGTCGTCGCAGCGCGCTTGTGATGGATCCTATCGAGTGGAAGTTTACGATGGTCCAGCTGCTGAGGGAGAAGCGATGGGAAGGTACGTATCTATGTACATGCGTAGACTGGTAACTTTTTGTCAATATCACTCCACAATCCACCTAATCTTTGGCAATCAAACCATATACATTTGTAGTATCTTCCCAATCTGTGCAACATAACAATCACCGCTTTTGTTTAGCATGTGCGCGGGCTGTGACTCTGAATTTGCATGCGTCCTCTCATATAAGTCAACTGGTGGTGTTCTCACTGTCAAGTTGAGCAACCCGGAGATGGCGTCAACGACTTTTCACTTTAGAGCGACTTACGTCTCTACTTTGTCTTGTGCGTTTGAATTGTCTGTGGCAGACAGAGTTGCATAAACGAATAATGGGTCTAATGATTGCGTTGCACTCAGACCAGGAATCCTTCACAATTGCTACGCTTCATCAGAGACGCACGGCGTCATGCTTCCAGCACGAAATCCAGCAGGCAGTCAACGTTTTCCTTGAGTATCCTCTTGTAGGCATATGCATGCGTGCGTCTCGCCTTCTAGATAACGAAAACAACCATTTTGTTCATGCAGTTCTGCTTTGTTGTTGACAATGCTCCCTTAATCTTGAAGTATTCACAGCGTACGATACTCTCTTAGCTTTCAGCTTGCGATCAAAGGTTGCACAAGATGGCAGGGATTATTGACCTTCCTAACCACTGGCCAGGCAATCCACTTTCGGCAGTCGAATGTTCATGGACCATTCTCGCATCGAGCGGCAGCACAGTGCGAATCAACTTCAAGTAAGTGGGAACTGAGAATAGCAGACATTACATACTTCAGATCCTCCAATAAGCGCCGTATTTTTTCGCCCGTCCTCAGCCGGGCGAACCCCTACGAGAGCTCTTCGTGCGTGCGTACGTCCGTTCGTTCACCCGTCACGCTCGCAGATCTCGGCGTTGGAAAGTCGTAGGAAGGAGATCTTGGGCTCTATGGATAGCTCAAGACTCGCTGAGAATTGCGCTAGGAGACTTTGAAATTCAAAAGTTTGAATTGCGCGCGCTACAGTAACCCGAAGGTCAAAACGTAAAAGGTCTCTAACTCGCTCGTCTTATGTCGTAGAGCGCCGTGCGACAGGTCAACTAAAAGGTCTTGACGTGCTCTTTCATTTCCCATTAAAAATATTCCTAATTACGCAAACACGCGCCATGAAAAGCGACATTCTCGCGTTCCTAGCACAGAAATCGTTCTAACTCGCTCAGCGTGCGTCGTAGAGAGACGATTTTAAGTTTGTTGGATAGCTCTCGACTAACTGATCATTTGTTCTTTTATTGGCCGAAACTCAAAAGTTTGAATATCGCGAGCTACAGTAACCCAAAAAGTTCAAAACGCAAAACTTCTCTAACTCGTTCGTCTTCCCTCGTAGAGAGACGATCTTGAGCTCGTTGAATAGGAATTCCGTTAGGAGAAGTCGAGATTCAAAAGTTTGAATTTCGCAAGCGACAGTAACTCAAAGGTTCAAACAGCAAAGGGGCCCTAACTCGCTCGTCTTACGTCTTAGAGAGGCGTGTGATAGCTCGTTTAAAGGCTCGCGACGTGCTCTTTCATGACACGATAAATTTTTTATTGATTTGGTAAATCGCGCACTGAGAAAATTGAAATTTTCGTAGGAAAGTTGCAGAGAGGACAATCTTGGGTTCATCGACTCATTGACAATGCGCTAAGAGGAGTTGCCACTCAAAAAGTTGAATTTCGCGAGCTACAGTAACCCAAAGATCCAAAACGCAAAGCGGCTCTAACTCGCCCGTCTTACGTCGTAGAGTGGCATTCGTTCAACCGTTTGAAACCTTACGTTGAGGCAGTTGTTGAACATTCATTCCTAAAGAAATGCTTTTGTTTTTTTAACCCTTGTTTTACGAACAATTTTGTCTGCTAAAAAAATAGTCCCGGGCGATCCCAATGTTGCCTTGCAACAACCGCTCAGAAAGGAGCGCGTCAGAGCGCATGAATAGTGGACTCCGGGCGGGCGCGCGCCATATCGGAAAGGCTTCGAAATACTTTACAAAAGTATCCACTCTTATACTCTTCCACTTTGAAACACTCACAAACCACTCTGTATTAATTAAACAACTCAACTTTTTTAAAACAGCTTGTTTTAACCTAAGAGGGTGCTTATTGGAAGGGGGCACTTTTTCGAGGGGGGAGGGGCGCTTATTAACTCATTCTCCCTAGAGAGTGCCAAAATTTCTCCAAAATTTGGAGTTTTTACCACTTTACCGTGTATATTTGCATCAATTTTCGACTGAAACTGCTGAGTTTTTGCCATAGTACCAATCATTGGTCGTTATGTTGTCGTAGATAGCCCTATCTTATGTTAGAAATTGTCACAGAGCACGCATGGTAGTGTTAGTAGGTACTGCCAGTACTCACAAAAGCTGAGCGCTTATTGAAGGGGGCGGGGCGCTTATTTCTCACTCCCTCTAGGAGGGGCGTCTATTAGAAGGGGTGTTTATTTGAGGGGGCGCTTATTAGAGGATTTGCGGTACTTATATTCTTTGTCGACAATGAATGCACTGCATTGCTCATGCATGCATGAACATGCACAAATTTCTGCCAGGAAGCTCAATATGCGCCAGAAGACGAATGAGGGGCACTGCAATGGCGATCTTCTCACCATATCGCACCTTAACGTTCAAAGGAAGAATGTTGTGCTTTTCTCAACGTGTGGCTCGACAATACCCGAGGACCTCTCTGCTACTGGCACTGTTACCATCATATACAGACGTCACGAACTGACTGATGAGGAAGAGAATGAGTTCTGGAATGCGAAAGAGAATGACGATCCCTGGGGGTTTCGCCTTCACTACACCACAGGTTGACAGCTCGGTTTCTCCCCCCCCCCCCCTCTGATAGAGTGGCTGACCCCTCTCACTATGGCCAGATGCCCTTCTCTCACCCCTCCAACACCTACCATTACCAGGTTGACTCTCACACATATTACTCACACTTGGTGCTTTAGACTTTGGAGTCCGAGTGGCGTCTCCGAAAGGTGAAATTGCCTCGCCATTTTATGGCCTGTCGACGTTTACACACTCTCAGATACAGGCTCAGCTAAGAAAAACTCCCACTGTTTTTTACCGCGTCAGCATACCACAAGAAAGTTACCTGGAAAACGTTGCAATAAGAGACTATGATTTTCTGTCAGCGTGTCCCAAGAGCCCATTGAAAGTAGCAATTTTTGGTTTCTTGAATCTATCGATCCTCCACAGTGATTATTCATCATTGCAGGTTCGAAATATATACAGATACAATCCACCCTGCGGTCGAGGCGACAAATGGGAAACTAGTATTCATCACAATGAATTGAACGTCGAATACCGGCTGCACACCTATAGCCCTGCTGAGAAGTTCTTGATTCAGTGGGAGAGTACAGTACACCCTCTTTCGACTGCAGGTATGAGGACAGTTTGTCACGCGTACAACTATAGTTACTTACATGCAGAGCGACATTTCTTCACCTAGGCGTTGTTTTTTTTAATTTAGATTATCATCGTGTTAGACTGTCACCAAAGAATCTCACGTCTGTGAACTATCCAAACGGCTATGAAGGGAACACTACTGAAAACGGTTTGCTGTTTAACGACTATGGAGGTAACTCAATCATACTGGAGCTTCTCGACATTGACTTCGACGCCGAGGATGACTGCAGCGACGCGTACCTGGAAATCTATGAGATAAACATACGCGCTCTCCGTCGAAAAATCTCACGCGGTATGGCGCGTCAGGAGAGATTTGGTTTTTGAGCGTGTGCAGAACATACCGGGTTCTTCTGTAAATAAGCCCCGTCCTCCTCGGAGATATGAGCGTCATGAAGTCGGCCAAGGGAGGGGCTTTATTTACAAAAAAAACCTGGTACATATGTATTGGTAGGTACCTAAAACAAACGTCTGTTGTTCGACTACATGTAGACTTACAAGACAACATGTGCATGGCTATTTAGGCAAGTCCTACGTCTAGATCTTGCAATCCTTCAGTTTGCCAACCGGTGCGCTACTTGAACGCCGACCAGAAGCTGATAAGGGTCTCTGGACCTTATGCGCATGTGAAGTTTCACTCCGCGCTCGGTTCCACATCACGCCACGGTTTCAAACTGCGGTACTATGAAGGTTAGTTTCGAGTTGAACGTACGTAGCACATGTTCATACGAACATACGTACAGTAGCTCGGTAATGCACTTAAAGTGAGTATCCATTCAGTGTGTGGCGGCGAGTTGACAGTGTACCATCGGAACGCCATTTCTCTCCCAAGAGGTTTTCTGTCCAACTCCGTCACTAATTGCACGTGGACTGTCCGCTCTTCAGCAGGGAATAACCTGCTGGCGACCTTCCATGCAGGCAGAGAAGCTGTTGCCGTTGCTGAGGACTGTACTGACAGCTACTTCCAAGTCGGTCTCAACCGAATGACAGTGTCATTGTCTTCGCAGAAGTATCCCTGAGCACCACGCTGTAGAGCCTTGCCGGTGCGAAAGTTTGCAGGTGTTCACACAGCTCGACGATGATGCTGCCGGGAGCCACCAAGCCCCGTTAACCCAGCGTTTATGCCGAGAGAATCAGCTTACCGACTTCAAACTTCCTGGCAAAGTCAAAGTGATCTTCACTGTGGGCCAGAACTCGACGCGAGCACGAGCGTTTTATCTGTCCTTGCGTAGAGCGGTGAGTTGTTGCATTGCAACAGTTTGCGTTCCGCTATGGAACACTGCTGCCTCACAGTAGCTGTGTACTAGGTATCATATTTGTAGTGCGTGTACAAATTGTTGAATATGGTGGGTGGGCAACTTCTATACTATGGCAAGTTGTATAACTTCAATGCAAAGTATGTATGTCTGCTGCATGTACGTGTTTCAGTCTCATAGCTGCGACAAAAACCTTCAAGTGAGTGAGGAGTTTCCAAGCGGGATTCTACAGTCTCAAAACTATCCCAAAAACCATCCCGGCGGCATCGATTGTCATTACACTATCCGGTGACGTTGTACAGCATTTGTGTCCTGCTTGACGTCATGCGCTGAAGAGGCATACATACCTTTGAATTGCAGGGCGCCCTCGAATCGTAGAATCCAGTTCACTGTCAGAGATGACGCCTTCATTGGTGAGGGTGATGAGAAAACAGGTGCCTACTGTTTTTCAATAATTTCTTTACACGGAGTGTCTTTGTCAGTTTGGTGTTGGTTGCTTTGCGTCACTGTAATTTGAAGGCTCTCCATGCATGGATTATTTCCTGGAGGTGAGAGACACCGAACGAATTCTCTACAAACGTTGCGGCTCTTTTCGCTACAAGTATCCAGCGACGGTCTACTCGGTGGGATCTAAGATGTTCATTCGGTTGCGATCCGGTGACAAGCCTGCTCCAAACAGCGCCTTCAATGCAACATACAGCATTGGTCAGAAATGTCTACTTGTTTTGAAAGTTTCTGGGTTACAAATGCATTTGAACTCTTCATTTGTAACGAAAACTTCATAGAGTTCGTTAAATGCGCAACGTAACTAATAGCACTCTATTCGCTGGCCGATTCTACGTACTTGATGTGCTATTTTAAGACAATTTTGACAGACAGACAGACACATTGCGAGATTGGCACATACCAAGCCTGTCGGGAGGGTTGAATCAGTTGTGGTGATACACATAATTTGTGGTCCAAGCTGCCATGTTTTTCTTGTTTGAAGCTGACATTCTCACTCCTGCTGCTGGTGTGACTCATGACGTGATGCCATGTTTTCTTTAAGACAATTCGAAACGCTAGCATATCTTGCATGGACTTACACCAGTCTCATGAATATTGTGTTAATTAAGTAATAACACGATATTCAGCAATTTTGCATTTAGACAATCGAAGCTCTTTTGCATTTTGAGCCTGTTCAAGAACAATATTGTGTAAAAGTATACTCAAAATTTGTGTCACGATGTCCAAAGCTAATGGCTAAAGCTAAAGGTTACGAATTTCATTGCGTGTGAGTGTCTGCTATGTTAGAAAATTCGGTTAGAATGACACATGCCATCTGCGAACTGCGTGCAAGTGAACACGTATGACGGACACTCATGAATGATGAAAGCATTTTGTTCATGATTACAGCACCCTGTGGAGGCCTCACATACGTTTCTCCCCACGGGTATCATGCAGCAGTCCACTGGCCGCCACGTGAAGATGGCTCCATTGGCGTTCCAAAAGACCACACTTGCGAATGGGAATTGGTCACTGACGAAGGGAGCACGATTGAATTCTATTTCGAAAGTCTAAACTTTCAACACAATGAACCTGCTTCAAGTGATTGCACGGGTGGCACTAGCAAAATCGAAATGAGAAGACGCCGCTCTGGTGGTAAGAGCATGATGCGTGCCGCTGACACAGCCCATGGCGTGTTTCTAGCCTTGAGAATGGCAACCTTAAGAGAAGCTGCTCAATCGACGTGTTGCCACGTGCATATTAGACACCGTACGCTTTAGAAATGCTCTCACTAACGTTTCAGGCGTCATTGGCACATACTGTGGCACAAGTGCCGGCTATTCATATAATCACGCCAGCGGTCACAAGCTTTTTGTGAAGATGACATTGTCCCCAGAGTACAAATCGGGCGGTTTTCTTCTAATGCTCCACGCACGCAACTTTCGTACGACACGTACAGTTGCATGATTGTCTTTCTATGTACATCTTCATCAGTGGAAATGTGGCGTTCAGATTGCGGAGGCACCCTAACAGGCGCAACGGGTGAGGCTAAATCGCCGCTATATCCAGACTATTACGAGCACGATATAGAGTGCGACTGGCTCATAAAGGGAGCCACTGGCTCTTCTGTTCGCATTGAGATTCTTGACCTGGCGACTGATGCTGTTGAGCAATATGCAACACCCAGCGGAGAATCGGTCTATTGCTACAAGCAGCTCCAGGTCTATAGTCATACATTGTACGTTGTATACATTCGTCCATGCTTACAGTCGTGTTGTCAGGTACTGTCCCCCCTCTCTAATATGTACTAGATGCATTGCATACCCAACACACGAACTGAGTGCCTGAATACACGTATGCAAATTCAAGCGTTGGCACTAGAACTGATGAATTCTGACTGAAGGTTACCATGTCTGCCAAAAGAATATCACTCATTCTTTCGGATAACTCAAGCGCAACACATGCCTCTTGCAATCACACTTCGTCTCACCGTTGTGAGAATGTGAACTTGCATAGACAATGTAAGTATCCAAAACTGCCACCTACACTTTCTGCGGTACTTGTTTTTGACTCAAAGTACAAAGTTTTGGTTACAGATCTCGAAGGGGCCACTTTATCACAGTGAAGATTTCGCTGTGACTGAATTCTGCCGCACAAAGAAAACTAAGGAAGAGTTTATGGTAGGCATAAAGGCTGGTTTCTTGATCGATGCGGACCAGGTCACGATCAGGTTTTCGTCTAACGTAACCCACAAGGCGAAGTTGCACCTCCGCTACGTGTATGTTTGTGTCGCCTCTGTAATTGGTTTCATAGTCACTAGCTACTGTATGTGCCACTGATCTTGTAGGATTGAGACTATCGACACCGTGGTTGGATGCTCCAAAGAGATATCTTCAATGGACACCGTTTCGGTCACGTCCAATAGCATCGTTGAGGCCTTTGAGCGTAGAAACGGTTCATTCCTACCCTACTTTGTTCACAGCTGCCACTATCACATTGAGAAGTCACGCAGAAATTCGACTATCAGTTTGTCGTTCAAAGACTGGCTGGTCGGCGAGCGACTTGATGTGTCTCTACGTTCTGGACTACTAGCTCAGCGACGAGGAGATTCGATCCTTTTAAAAGGCAAATGTGGACACTCCCCCCCCCCCTGGCATACGAAAATCGGAAAAATTCGGAAATTTCAGAAAATATTCTTGTATTTTTGTAGTTTTTTTGTCTTGTTTGGTCCAAATGTTGGCCTGTGGCGCTATATCTCGTCTATTTATGAATAAATCAGCGTGTTTTTGACAAATTAAGGCGATTTTTAGCGTACTTTTTGGCCATTCTAAAAAGCTGTTCACTGGTCCCGTGACCCCCCCCCCTCTAAAAAAATTTTCTTAACTAGAACCCCCCCCCCCTGGCCTCCGGGTAGCCTGCACCTATGGTAATAATGTCGGACTGTACACATTCTACTTGTTCGAGCATTCAGACTTCACATACAGATTCATACATACATGCAAAGTTCACAATTCACAAAGTATATCAATGGTGTTTCGTCTTGCTTCAGCGTCAGGCGCTGTCTTTGAACACACAGTCACTACAGTGCGCTCAAGACAATCGAGCAAGGGCAAATCAAGCGATGACTATATCTTCTATTCCAAATATGACGATCCCACCAAGCTGACCGAATACTCATTCCTCTCCTCCACTGTTGACGTTTGGTACTTCGCTGCCACTAGTCAATTGGACGAAATCCTTGCTATCCACTACAGTGCCTTTACAGCTGCAAACGCTGTACAGGGTATAAAGAGGGCGCCATACAAGTTGAAGTTCATTATGGACGTTGGCATATATGGTAAGTGTTGAAGGACTTATGCCAGCCCTACTAAAAGCTGTCCCAATGGTAGTTCGTTTTCCATAAGTCATGCCCTTGCTAATGCCGCCATAAAGTATATTAATATTATCGTTAATATTATCGTGGAAAATTATTTGATGCCAGCATTTTCAGACTGTGGAGGGAAGCTCACTGAGAGAACTGGCAAGATCGAGAGTCCTCCACAACTTGGATCAGACAATCGCTTGCGCTGCTTATGGATAATCAAGGGCACTTGGAGACACTTTGTCAAGGTTGCATCCACATTGACTGAGGTTTATAAAAACTTTACGAACCATCAAGCCACTCTTTCATCACTTCTCCAGATAACGTTTGACAAGGTGAACAACTTCGAACAATGCTCAAGCTTCGACTTGAAAGTCTATGCCGGGTCAAAGGCCGACAGTCCTGTGGCAAAAGAAAGTTGCGCTTACAACGACCACCATAAAATTATACCAGGAGAATCGTGGACGTCCACTGGCAATGACATTGCCATATGGTTTTCCTTGGACATGAAGCCTCACGCCCTTGGAAGCCCATCTTTCAGCATCAGCTACGAAGTGCTGCAAGATGGTGGGAAGTCATTTCCCAACACCAGGGTTTTTTCGCCTTGAGAGAGCCAAAATTTCCAAAAAATTTCCAGTTGTTGTTGCATTTTGTGCGCATTTGCATCGATTTTACACCGAAACTGTTCAGCTTGTGATTAAAAAACCTACAATTAATCGTTGCACTGTCATAGACAGCCCACTCTTGTATTAGAAATCGTCACAGAGCATGTAGGGTAGTGCTAGTAGTACTGGTGCTTACAAAAGGTGGGCGCTTATTGGAGGGGGGCGCTTATTTTCTCAACCTTCCTCTAGGAGGGGCGCTTATTCGAGTGGGGGCACTTATTAGAGGATTTACGGTATTTGGAAAGTCTAATTTGGTGTCTGTCTGGCACTTCCGTACACTACATGGTCTACTACGTCAAGTAATGGTACACAAAATCATATTTTAATGGTATTTAATGCGTAGTTATTTGAATTCTCTTGCAAAATGGAAAATTCAGGCTCAAATCGACTTCATCTTATAGGCCAACAGGTAACGCAATGAAGCAAAATACACATTTTGCTCTTTTCTCCAAATAAGGGTCCCGGGGAATTTTGAAATTCTAGGGGAGGTGGGTGGATCTTTTGGAGAAGGCAGGAGGGGGCACCTGGGGGGGGGGGGGAGGAGGGAGGGGGAGGGTATGGGGGGCTATACTCCCCCCCCCTGGCTACGTGTATGTTCACAGCCAGCTGTCTTGCAGACCAAGGGTGCAGAAGAGAGATAGCACTCAGGTGGTCGGCTGAGGGCATGCTCACGCAGCCACCTATCACCACTCTAGATGACAATGGCGCACAGATTCTAGAATGCCAATGGACTCTTTCTGCTTCCGAAGGCTACAATATTCAAGTCACCATTGACAGCATTGACATTCCAGCCAAGGACAATTGCAAGGCCGATTTTCTTCTGGTGCGCTCCGCAGTCTATGTCAACAACTCGAAAAATCACGCCACCCTTCGTTGCAGCTAGAAACAGCCGAGGCAACTACTCACTATAGTCGCAAACAGTTTAAATCAATAACGAAGGAGCCGTTTTGTGGGCACACAGTGCAGGAATACTCAATGGGGCACAGCAACGCCGTCAGGATCACTTACTGGACTACGAAGCCAGAGTCGTCGAAATTCAAGCTTTCCTACAAAGCAGGTCTACCCAATGTTCACGTGTGAGAATCTTCAGCTGTTTGTACTATGTACATGCAGCAATTCCTTTTAGTCTGTGGAGGAGACCTTCGACAAAGGATTGGACGCCTGATCTCGCCCCATTTTCCTAGCGGCTACCCCAACAAGAAGCTCGAGTGTCGCTATCGCATCTTGCCTATTGAAAACGCGTCAGTCTTGCTTGGCAGTGACTCCGTGATTCGACTGTCCAAAGGTATCAATTGTTGCGTTGTTGATTTCGAAATTGACTCACGTCCATGGCCATTACAGTGAGACCTATTAAAAGCAAAAGCTACCTGAATTCCTAACTCCCAGTTCTCCAAAATTCGCCATCTCAAATATTTCTAACCACAGTCCACACATGTTTCTGTGTGCCCCTTCAGTTCTGTACATATGTCACCGAAAGATTCACTAGTGATTATGCTCATTCTATTCGATTTTGTTGACCAAGAGATGAAATAATACGAAATTTGCACTAGATTTTCAGAACTTGCTTTCAAAGTTGTGCTAGATTTTACAAGACATTTCAGTATGGAGGCTTACTTACCAAGTAGCCAACGTTTAAAAGTGGGTTTCTAAGCCAAAAAGTATTGACATCCATTCCAAGCAAATACATCCATTCGTCTACAACATTCAAGACACTAACCATAGCTCAGAATCGCGCTTGATTCCGTCCAATTTCAACACTCAAAGGTAGATTTGAACAATTCGTGGCCACGTTGTATACCTTCAATTTTACTTGAAACTGAAACTTGTGATCACCATCGTAATTTTGACTAAAACTAAAACTGAAATTCAGCCCCATTTTAACTGAAACTGAACTTGAAACTAAAATGGGTTTCTATCGGTCACCCTAGACGAGTACCTTTGGCGCTACCGCTGCTACCGTTGCTCGACGTGTCGTGTTTACAGGCCAATTGGATCCAAAGACCAAGCGGTGCAATGGGGACTCTCTGGAGATTCTCGACGAGAGAACTGGCTCGACGCGTTGGCTGTCTTGTGGCGACGAGGACGGCGGCGCCACTGCTGCTGGTCTCGAGAAGCTGAAGTTTCACGGGCCCGCCGTTGTAAAGTTCAACTCGGTGGGCGAGAAAGGACTGGGCGCGTTCAAAGTGAACCACCGTTTCACGATCGAATACGGAAGTTATGGTGTGTTGCTACTGTTACTGTAGAATCTACATACTATTGAACTTGTTAGCTTGAAATTCACTATTGGACGTTTTGTGGCTACAAGCACAAACTGCCAAATGATGACTTAGTGAGTTTGTCTTGTCCTGGTGTAATCCCAGCAAACTGCAGCAATTTTGCCACTTTGTGTTTTTTCACTCGGCCTCAGCCGAGCGAACCCTATCAAGAGCTCGGCGTGCGTACGTACGTACGTACGTACGTGCTTATGTACGTGAAATAAGTTTTTAACTCGCGCGCTACTGTATCCCAAAGTGGGGTCCATTTTAAGACAAAAGTTGACCGAAGCTAGTCAAATCGCATATCAAAGTGAAGCGCTCGAGCTCCTGAGCACGAATCCGACAACAAAAAGTTTCAAAAGTTTAAACAGAGAGCTACAGTAACCAAAACGCGTCGAAAACTGGAAGCGACACGCTTGCTTCGGGCTTAATAGCTCGCTTGTCTGACGTCGCTGGGTTGAGTTCGACACATCGACGGGTAGCCCTCGGACAACTCTCGCGAACTGTGACGTCGAAATAACAACAAGTTTTAAAAATTGCGCGCTACAGTATCCCGAAGTAATGTCCGCAAAAAGTCAAAACTTCATCGAACCTAGTCAAATCGCATATCAAAATGAAGCGCTCGACCTCCTGAGCAAGAATCCGACAACAAAAAGTTTCAAAAGATCAATGAGAGGGCTACAGTAACCAAAACGCGATGAAAACGGCAGATTTTGGTTTGTTATATCTTGGCACTCGTGCGTTGGAGAGCGGCGATCTTGACATCGCTGAATAGCTCACTGCAAGCCAACATCAAATCGTGCTCACAATTAACCTGTAGTTTGCGCTAGATTCCAGTGTCTTTTTTAAAATTTAGTTTGAAAAGATGATTTTCTTGGTGTAAAGAATTAAACCCGAGCGATACCAATGTTGCGTAGTAAGACCACTCCAAAAAGTGTAGTCGCGATGAGAGTCCAAGACGCTGCATGAAACCGGAAAGGACCTTGCTACAATCTCAGTAAGAATTCACAGCTCAAAACCACTCCGCTATTTAAAAGAGACTTGTTAAACGCACGTAGTAGTAGACGACTTTACGGCCAACCGTCCATTCAGACTGCAACGAATTGATGCTTCTTGACAAGGACCTCAAGGGAAGCAAGTTTCTTCGTCTTCCATCACACTACTACGCCAACTGCACTATTGATATGGTTGTTGATGATGATCTCAAGGGGCGGATCATCCACTTACGGTAAGGCCTCTCTTGAGACTGGAATATTGGAAAACCTGACGTCCTCCCTCATGCTTACTATTACGCTCTGTATATTCTCGAATAGAGCTTCGTGGAGTGCCCATTTCGGGGTGGGGGGGGGTGTTATGTCTTGAACTTTCTTTGAGAGGTGGTTTGTGGTGTTTTGTCGAAGACAGGCGTCTAAACTCTAAACTAATCCCCACCGGATCTAGTCGTGCTATCGGGTTTCATATTGAGTTGGTTTGCAGATTGGTCTAAGACATGATCCGCCTAGCCAGATCAATCATATTCAGGGTGTATACCCGCGGCCTTCGCTACTCCTCGAAGTGTGAGAAAGAATTTCTTGAGGTGATCAAGGGAGATGGCAACGTGTTGGGAAAATTCTGCGCCGAGTCGAGCGGACGATATCGCACGTTCTACATTCATTCTGACAGCGCCAGTCTGAGATACGTGACAGCCGGGCCTGACCTTGGCACAGCTCATCTGGGAGGACACGCGTTTGTGAGCCTCGAGAAACCAAGTGAGTGAGTGGCCGGTGCTACGAATGACTCGGATTGCGTGTAGGAGTTCGGGAGGGACTTTCAGCTGGCTGTAAGTCGGAAAAGAGGCTTTCCCCTAAGGACGACTGGCAAACAATGAACGAGTCGATCGAAAATCCTCAAACGAGAACATATTGCCGATGGGCTTCTCCGGTCCCTCCAGCCGGCAAGAGGGTCACCCTTCAAATACTCAAGTTCCAGTTTAATAAAACAGAGGAGGATGCGTCCTTGGAAGTAAGCCAAGGCGTGCCGGGGGGGGGGGGGGGGGGGGGGTGGGGTTGCGGTCTGCTGCTTCATGAGCTTCACTATCGCTGAAGGGAAATGCAGGGAAATATTGAGTTTGCTCAATTTAGGGTTCTCTATGCAAGAACGTCCACCAGTCAACTTTTACCATTAAACTAGCTCCGGTATTGGTTGAGTAAAACGTGTCGCAAATTGGAAAATTTTGTTGTGTCATATCTTGGTTCTCGTGCGCCGCTCATAGCTGAAGTACTTTCTGCAAACCAACTCAGAAGTGAGAGGTGGTGTTCTGTATTATTGGCGAGCTCTGTTACTGAAGTTGCGTAATGACGACGAGATAGTCGACAATTATTCGTCGCAGGTTTACGACATCGCCGAGAGCATTAACCTGGAGAGTACCAGTGAGGCCGTTAGTGTACCCGGATCAATGCTGAGCGCCAGCGCCGCCTCAGCCGTTTCCATTACTCTACATGTCACACCAAAGCAGAGCGGCGGTCATCGCCCAGTTCAAGTCGCCGTGAGATATCGACTTGAGCAAGGTGAGAATTGGTTGTCAGACATGACAAGCATTGCAATCCAGTGTAAACAAGGATGCCATTTACACGGGTTCTGAAGTCCCCAACAAAGTGTACCAATGCACCCGTTTGCAAGTCGCTAGTCCCTGGCATCGCAGACTTTGTCTAAACAATACGCTCAAGATGCATAGGAATGCAATTTGCGCCAAGCCAAATTGGTTAGAAACAGTTGCTATGTTACCGTGACTACCCGGATCCAGTGAAAACCCGGATAACCGGGTTTTCAATGGTCGGCCTAGTGAAAACTCAGATATCCGGAGTGAGTTCACTGAAGACGGGTTTTCCCGGTCACAGCTGTTAGCTACACCGCGCAAAAATTGCAGCGCCCTGTGGAGCTGAACTTACGGCAGCAGACGAGTGGGTCGACTTCAGTTTCGATGGACTCAGTGTGCCAGAGGAAACGAAAAGGTCAGTGATTTCCGGGTTAAGACAGCGCATACATAATGTAGTAATTTTGTAAAACCTAGCACGAAATGCATGTACGCGCAAACGCTATTAGAATAACACTGAACGGTAAGTGAACAACAAAATGCAACTAGATCTTCGTGTGACTAGGTGCTTCTGGTCAATCGCAACTTCTACGGAGTCGGAACGTCACAATGTGGAAATTCGGGTGACGAACTTTGAATGGGGCGACTTAGCTGAAAACTGCAACTCGGCCTACCTTTTCCTATACGATGCTGAGAAGTCAGCTGTAAGTCAGCACGGTTTGATCTTCGATCTACATGTTGTATATATATTGTTTTTTATATTGTATTGTATTACCTATTGTATAAGCAGTTATGGGACCGATTGCACCAACTCACATATGATTCAAAAGCTGTATGCGCCTGGCGCGCGCTGATTGGCTGAATATTTGAAATAGACTTCATTCATTGGATAGTTTCGAATTGTAATCGTTATTGGTGCAATCGTCCCCAGGGATGTTTCAGCGGCGCACTCCCAGCGAGCATTACTGCTATGGAAGCGAAAAGTCATTCGAATTCATCACCGGCGGGCCGAAGCTCAAACTAGTGGCGAGACTGGGACATAGCCGATTGAGAAGAAAGTTCCAGGCGAAATTTCGGCAGATCAACGGTCTTGCCCTATTCCTGCAACGCTAAAAGTCGCAAATCTGCAGTATAATTTCTGCATTCCAGACTGTCAGCAGACGATACAATTGAGCGAAGAGGACGGCATTCTGGGAGGTCGATTGACCAGTCCTCACTATCCAGCGAACTACCCTCCAAATCTTAACTGCAAATACGCAATCACTGCGCCTCCGGAACATAGGTTTGTGGTCATGTTCAAGGCGTTTGCCATGGAGGGAACACGGCTGGGAAACATGGAAAACTATTGCAAGATCGATTATGTCAAGATTGTGAGTGGTTTACTGTAACTTTGTTTTACACTGATGATTTTCATCATTGCGCAGTGAAGTTTCAGAGCTTTGGAGAACAAACAGGAGACGTTAAAGTACCTCCGATATTGCTGTGTGGAAAGAGCATTCCCCCTTCAATTGACTCGCCTAACAACAAACTAATCGTCGAGTTCGTCACTAACGAAGACATAAGTGACAAGGGGTTTGAACTTGTCTACTACGCAAAGAGGATTGGTAAGTGTAAGGGTTCTCATGTTGCACAACGTAAACTCAACATTACGTGTTCTATTCATTTATAGACAACTTTGACATTCAACTTCCAATGCTGTCATCTGGTGTCATTGCCATTGGCAACTATCCACCTGGCAAGACGCAGACTTGGAGAGCTCAAGCAACCTCTAAACGGAAACTGTTTGTACACATTAAGAGAGCAGAAATGCACAAGAGAGGCGAGCAAATCGTTGAGTGCGACTCCGGCAGTACAGATCTCGACATTCTGACTGTTTACAAGGACAAAATCAGCGAGCCAAATGGGCAATTCAAAGAGGAATTAAATCGATTTTGTGGCGACAACCTGCAAGCGTTGGTTAGTAATTTTGCGCTGACTCTAACTTGCAGATTACTGTAACTGTTATGCTGTTCTTTTAGTACATCAACCCTGACGACGCCATTGTCATAGAAAAGGGATATTTTCTCTTAGTGGAGCTGCGAAGCAATGATGACAGAAGCGACGACGGCACTGGCTTCAGGGTTGAGTACAACGAAAGTTCATAGACAACTGAAGTATGTGATGCAATCACTGTATCGCTGTCAATGATCACTCTAATGATTCCATCTACCCGCCTACAAAATAGTATACCCTATTCACAGAGACATGAGTTAACACTTTTACTCTACGACACTATACAAACCAGCAGCAGCACTAACAACCGCGTCCATGTGAGGTGAACCGGATGGTGCGTGTGCAGACGCAAACGACACATCAGTTACCGATGTATGTACTTGACTACAATAACCCGTCCACAGAACACAGAGCTTGATTGAACTTCAGCAGTCACTGCTATCATAGGTAGCAAATTCAAGAAGCGTAAATACTCCAATAAGCCCTCCTTCCAATTACCTCCTACCATTTTAAAATAGTACCCCCAGAGGGAGTCTGAAAGAATCCGCCCTCTAAGGGCTCATTGGAGTAAGTACGGTACGCAGTCTTCTCCACGCTATGCCACTGTATCTACACTCTCGCCATCATTCCTCCATCAGAATGCGCGTTTCTCCCACGAACACCTTCTTGTACCCATTCGCGTTTTGTGCGCAAGCCTAAAATCGTCATTGCACGTCATTCGTCCATCGACCAACTTTCCATCAAAAGACCACAAGCACCTGAAGGGTATACTCTTTCTCAGGCTCGCAGTCTTGACAGCTGCAGTGGAGCGGCTCCAGCTCGGTGTCCACTGCAGAGGGCTGCAGAAGCCTGGCCAGCACGTCCCTCAGCTTCTCGGAGACTGTGGTGGTGATAATGGAGCTGCGAAACTTGAAGAACTTTGGACGCATGTACATGTTGCTGTCCCAGCAGCTGACCATGAACTGGTAGCTGAAGTCAGGAGAGGGTTGTGCGTATAAGGGACTTATTGAAGTGTGGTTAGCTCTTGCAGCATTTAATACTGTGACCTATGTATATTCACCCACAATCACCTCAGTCTCATTACGGGTGACACACTCTCCTCAACTGTGGTCATTAGTGTGATTGTTGGTGGATTTGTAGCATTATGGCTAATGGTCAAGCGCATAAACTACTGGCTTCTGAGGATCTAACTTTCAAAAATATGCAGCTGAGCACCCTCAGCTGATCAATGGCATCTCCATTGAGAAGTGCTTTCTGGTTCGTTGCCAGTCTTTCACACTCCAAGCCCCTCTTTCCACTGAAACCCCTTCAGAGTCACTCACAACTCCGCGTTGTACTCCCTGGGCATCTGCAGACCCAGGTTCTGCTCATACAGGTCTTCAATCAGCTTATCCTTGTCCTTGTTGGCGTGCGGCATGGCGCCCATGCTGAGCATCTCCCAGCAGAGAATGCCAAAAGCCCTGAAGGTTGTGAAAGAGTGCTGTGACCGACTTCAGTGATTCTGTGTCAACGGTAAGCAACCACCCCACCAGATGTCTCGATTCCGTGCATTCCGGGTCAGTCCGGCCAGCTCCTCAGGCGGCATCCACCGAATGGGCTCGTACTGGTCGTAGTCGGTGTCGCCATCTGAAATGCCATTTGATTTCAACACTGTGTCATTGTGGCTACATAACTGAGCACATGTCCAGAGTCCAGACACAACTAAATCACCTGAATGTTTCTTGGTCATGCCAAAATCGGACAGCTTGGCCACCAGTCCCTCCGTTGACAGGCTCTTCTCGCTGAGTAGAACGTTTCTGGCCGCCACGTCCCTGTGACCCCAGTCTCTGCCGTGGAGGTACTGTAACATGTCACGTAAATGGTAATCAAAGCGTTCTCTAAGTGTTTCGACGCTTGTCGCTTTGTAGCGCACAATTGGTGACACGCAGCAAGACAATGAATGACTACAGCTGATGTTCCAATGCCAGCAAGCACACCGAGTTGGAAACGTCTGTGTACACTTTATTGAAAGTACGGTATTATATGGAGGGCACGCGTGCGCAACCCTTTTGCGCAGAACAATTTTGGAGATTGCAGTGCTTTCAAGATCTCCCATGCTACAATAATCCTTCGCATAGTTCATTGGATATCAAGTGTGTAAATTAACTATCTTACCCCAATGGCGTCGGCAATCTGCACCAACACACGGACGGCATCCGATGTCTTGACCAGTTCCCGATTCGTCACAGGCCGCACTTTCTGCAAAGAAAGACGTTTTAAAGTTTTTTAATTAATTGCCGAGTTATTTAATGCCACCGGAGTTTCAAACTACTGTTACGGTGCGCTAGCGATTGCAAGATGCTCACGAATTTCTTGTCTGGAATTTCTTTCGTGTACCTACATATCCCTCCCCTTGGCCCTTCCATCCTGCGGAAAATGTTGCCAACACACGTTCACACGTACTCATGTTCCTACTTGCTAAGTATGTATGTTTCAGCGTTGTAACTTGAAATAGAACATAGTCGTGAGTGCCATCAGATAAAAGGTTTGGCGCTCAACGTCGCGATGTCGCACCCGATTAACACCCGGACAATCTTGATCTTTGGTGGCGACATTTGAAAATGGGAATCTCGACAACAATTTCTTTCCAGAGGTTTTGTGGGTGCACTGCGGACAGGGGAAGGGGCGGGTGGCGGGTGGGGGGGGGGGGGGGGGGGGGGCGGGGTGGAGGATTGCATTTTCAAATCGTAAGCTACATTAACGCATAGTACACACACGCTGAAGGTATGTACCTAGCTACCTAGACTGTTACCTACCCTGTAGTCCTCGAAATACTTGGACAGCGAGCCTCCGGGCAAGTATTCCAGCACGAGTAGAGGCCTGCCAGCAAGAGTGGAGTCACCTCACGTCTCAACTGCCTATGTTAAAATTTCAGGTACATAGCAACACAGCAGCACAGAGTGTACCGTGTGCCCCTTAGTTGGACTATCAACGCGAGTATGCCAACAGATGTAAATAATTGCTACCACTAAATAATATAAATAAAACAGATGGAAATGCCAGCAGCCGCATACAAAACGATGCAACAACAACCCACCTGAAGTACATCATGTTGACTCCGAGCATCTTCACCAGATTGGGATGGTCCATTTTGCCCATCCTAGCCGCTTCTTTCAGGATTTCAACAGCCGCTGCAGCGTGGGGCTGGCAGAATTTGACGGCCGCCACCTGCGGCACTTCCAGTCTGTAATAGACTTGATTTGATTTGATTCGATTCGATTTGATTCGATTCGATTCGATTCGATTCGGTTTTAATTTTAATATACTTTAACTTATTTTAATTTATTTTAATTAAATTTAACTTAATTTTGTTTATTTTGATTTAGTTTAATTTAATTATATTTAAGGTAATTTATTTAGCGTTAGTTTAATTAAAGTAAGTTTTTTGATTTGATGTGATTTGACTTAATTTACTCTACCTAGCTTAGTGAATAATTTTATTATTAAACGCAACATCCCAGGTGTGCTTTACATATAACGCGCTGCTCTGCTTTGTATAATTGAACGACCAGTTTGCCCTGAAGGCTTATGCTATCGGCTATGACCACCCAGCGCCTAGGCAACAAATACGGAACACCAGATACTCCTGTCACCTAACGTAATGCAAGTCTGTAACCGAGTCAGACAACTACAGTATGTGACTCACCGATTAACTTTCTTGAAGAAGACACCTTTGCAGACCAGACCGAACCCGCCTCCTCCCAAACATTCGGACAAGGTCTCCACTTGCGTTACGTCGATGATGTACTTTGAGAGTTCTGAATGTGCACAGATTTGCATTAAAACTATAGTGTCTCAACTTCGCAAAGGGTTGCAAAGCATATGCGCACTTTTCTTTAGCTGGAGATGGAGCTTCTCGTAAACAAGGTAGTTTCCCGGGATGTTGCGCTTGCGTTGCAGCCCTAAAAGACGAAAACTGCAGGTATTCATTGTATTGTATTGTATTGTATTGTGTTGTACTTATTCTACTGTATTGTATTGAATTGTATTGTATTGTAATGTATTGTATTGTATTGTATTGTATTGTATTGTATTGTATTGTATTGTATTGTATTTTATTGTATTGTATTGTATTGTATTGTATTGCATTGTATTGTATTGTATTGTATTGTATTGTATTGTATTGTATTGTATTGTATTGTATTGTATTGTATTGCATTGTATTGTATTGTATTGTATTGTATTGTTGTATTGTACTGTATTGTATTGTATTGTATTGTATTGTATTGTATTGATTTGCATTGTATTGTATTGCATTGTTGTCGTGCTGCAGCATTACATGTCAATTCTGCGTTTGCATCACAGTACATGTCAGTCAATACGATACAGTACAATGCAATGCATTGCAACTGACATAAAATAGAACTGTATCAAACTGTGCATCCTGTCCAACCCACTTCTGTACAGCCAGACGATGGAGACGAGGTAGAGTATACTCAGGGCGATCACCGACGTCCAAGCGTAGTAGTGTTGGCAGGGCTTCAAATGGTCTTTGTCTGGCGGGACGTTCGTGCTGTTGTTTGATTCAACGAACGCCTCGGGCTCGGAGCCGACCATGGCAATAATAGCCAATTGAAATTTGGCTCAGAAATTAGTTTCAGTCGTCCGCGCCTTTGTAAAACTAAACCAAAACTAAACCAATTGGCTTTCGGTTGATTCTCACGGGAAGACGAAGAGTGTGCCAATTGAAGACAACGAACTGTGCGCACGCGAGCGCAATATGCGCGGCGTGTAATGTGCCGGGAAAATTGCAGGCAGAGAAGGGGCTGTATAATGCGCGCGCGCGAAGACAAAACGTCCGTACAGTCCGCGGAAAACGCCGAAAACGAGACAGCCGGTTCTTTCTCATCTCTCTCTCTCTTTCTCCGGTGAACTTTGCAGCGGCGGCACAAAGTTTGAGTAACAATAATGGAGAGTTGTGGGCGTTCTTACGCGTTGTTCGTATGAATGACGAAGGTTGAAACTTGCATTCGGAACGGGAAAAGCTTGACGAATACAAGGAAGGACAGCATGACACTAACGATCAGTTGCTTTCTCTAATCTCTGCTACCTATCAATAGCTGGGTCTTCCTGTTAGGGTGACCATAGAAAGTGAAACTAGTTACAGTTTCAATTAAATATACTGGCACTGAACTGAAACTACAATAGAATGGCCAGCCATATTATGAACTGAAACTACAATAGAATGGCCAGCCATATTATGAACTGAAACTACAATAGAATGGCCAGCCATATTATGAACTGAAACTACAATAGAATGGCCAGCCATATTATGAACTGAAACTACAATAGAATGGCCAGCCATATTATGAACTGAAACTGAAACTCAACAAGCAGTTGCTGGATTAAGTAGTGCGATAGTGAAACTGGAGCACTATTGAAACTAGTTTTTGCGTCAATCTCTGTATCTTAGGCCTTAGTCTTAGTGTAGAACAGCAAACCTTATCGGGCATAAACCTTTCGCGGATTTCGCGGTAGGTAGCCCTCTATCCGCGAATGTTTTGTGCGCGAAACTGTTAAATGTTAACATTAGTACATGCTAACCCTTCAGTCAACCGCGAAAGTCTTCTACAGTAGTTCCAAGTGCACCTTAGGTATATCGACAACTCTGTAACGCTGTAGGCAAAATTGCATGGATGCTCTACAGCCTTGAGCATCGTAATACTGAAGCTCTGTTTCAGTAACAGAAACTGATACTAAAACTGCAATGAAAACTTCTACTGATGCTGACCCTGAAGCTAAATCAGCTTTTATGGTCACTACTGTTGCATCCCGCTCGATTTAAATTTTGACAGAATGATGTGTTAATGAATATAAGCGGGGTAGAGGGGGGGGGGGGGGGGGGGGGAAGAAGGGACGTATAAAGGTGACACCTGCAAAGCCTTCATTGGGTTGCTTGCGTCTGTGCCATAATAAAAGCTACATAGAAAGTGATATAATGTGCTACGAGTCGACAGATACAGTTGAAGCCCAGCCGAACCCTTCACCCAGCCCCCTACAAACGAGACTGGACAGACGGATGGATGTTGTGCACTTGTTCGTGTCTCCTTCCAGAGATGCAAACCGGTCAGTTCAAACGATCACAACAGAGCTATGTCCGTGTATATGCGCTTGCCGTGTTTTGTGTGTAGGTACTCACCGTTTTCACAAAGCCTATTCCTTCTCACAGATTTACACACACAGGTTTGCGCACCATACACATTACAGGAGTAATTCTTCCGTCCTGCGTTGTTTCGCCACCATTTGTGCGCTCGTCACTCTCTTGATGTGTCTCGTGAGCGAGTGAGTCACACTTTGCTAGTGGCGCGGGGCGGAGAATCTTGACAAGACAGGTTCTCGCTCGCTCCGCTCATTGCGACAACAACAGAGTAGAGCGCATTTCTAGCGCGTTTGTGTGTGCATTTGTGGCGCAACTTCAATAGAGTGCAGCGCTCTGTGCAAATTTCGAGCGTTCACACTTCTCACCCAAAGTTTGCCCCGTGCGATGTCATTTCCATAGGCTCGCGGTACGAAGCCTTATCATCTGCATAGCTGTGTGGGCAGGAACCCACAAGACTAGTCCGTGCGTGGGTTCCGTTCGATTGTGTAGTTGTGTTCCTAGCCTCTTTATCGGTTCTCAACCCAACCCACCCCACTGGCAAGCTAGCTGTTAGCTCGTTCTATTTTGCTCATAGCTAGGCAGCGACGCGCGTAAAAGCATGGCACTGCTAGCGATGGGTGTGCTTCGCTTCAGAGTTCCACTGCAATGACAGCTGTGGGTGTGTCAGGCATGTTTGGGGCGCTGTTTGCGGCGAAGGCGGCAAGCTCGGTGTGTGCCAGAAGTTTTTGAATTTGTTCTCAAATTACGCAGCGTAAATTCGCGCGTAAAAGACTTAAGCTACTGAACGTAGAATCACGGTAATAAGGTAAGAGATACTTCACAATTCAGTGTAAATTTACCTTGGGGCTTGGGTGGAAGAGCGTATTTGTCAATGACGACTGACAGATCTAATGACCTAAGTAAGGTAACACGTACATATGTAGTGTGTGCTCTGTGATGCTCAATACATTCACAGAAAGTCTGACAGAAGCGGCAATATGCGAGTGCAGTGTACATTGAGAAGTCACTAGTATAACCGAGATAATTGTTCTTTTAATCGGCTCAGAATTACGGTTGAATTCTTGGATATCGCGTCATAATGTTTTGCTTGAAA